>OMNV01013636.1:0-19404 GCA_900303265.1 Brotula barbata
TGCGGCGTACACGTCGAGCCGAGTCGTACAAATGGTTGCGCATGATTGCTCTGAAATTGAAAAGGGTAACAAGTCAAAAGAATTCATAGCAGCCAGATTTCAAAATGCAATTACGAAGCATTTAATCATTTGTGCTGCCTGGACAGATCGACTCCGTGGATTGGTGCGCAAATTAGCAAATGCAGGGTTCAGTCTAAGCTCCGATGAATGGGCAAAACTCCTCAGACGACTGGCATGAGAATTCTCTTCTGTAGAGGTGAGACAAGACAGGAGGAGGAGGAGGAGAAAAGAGCGAATAGACTGGTGGCGTCCCTGAGGACCTCACTAGCTTGCTCCCTCTACATTTGTGTGTGAACAGGAAGCAAAATATACAGTGTTGTTACCAATGCTTTGCAGGACACGGGGGAATAAACACAGACAGACACAGACACACACACACACAGACACACACACACACAGGAAGGCTGGAAGAGGTTGAAAGCACACAGTCGCCTGCACGTCAGCTTCAATCTACAAAAATATTTGATTTTATTCTTACGTCCTCCATAAATACTGGATATCGACGGCGTGTCGAGCTTGACAGCTGAATTATTTCTACGATATATATTTTTTATTTTCCCATCAGATATTTGCTGCTCTGACACAAGAAAACTCAAGGCTGAGCTCATCTTTACGTCGACAGTGACAGTTTTTATGACCCGTCGGCTGACACCGGGCCGCCGGACGCCAACCGTCACACAAGGACAGAGACGCGGCCTAAAAACGGAGAGGCTGGTTATCCGAGATACTTGATCATTTTTCACTGCTTAGACACCGATCACGTTGTCGCTTCCCGCTTTGACGTCAATAATCGTGCTGTAAATGACACAAATTTGAATCCATCACCGGCACGACTGCAGCCTGCGATAAAAGTTGTCAGACAAAATCCCTCCATTCATTGTTGGAACTTAAATTCAGGCTGAAATTGCTTTGTCGTGAATTACTCGTCCACAAATGTTGGTGCATCGGAGCAGCAGTAAAATGCAGCTCCAGTCCATTTCATTTGCATTAAATTATTGTGGCTGGTTTTTACTCACTTCTTTTTTGGCTCCTCGAATGGAAGCGAACTGATTGCTTACCGAGGGGAAAACTGCTGAAAGTGACATCATGAGCGACACAAAGCAGCAGGACCGGACCGTTGGAGTCCTGTTTTCACTGTACCAGCTCAAAGTGGAGACCTCGGTCATCCGTACAGACTCCATGATCAATGATGGTTTCAAAGAAAGAAAAACTGCTTTGGTTAATGTAACAATAATAATAATGAGGAGGAGGAGGCTGCAGTAATTTTAGTTTTTCTAAATGAAATGTGCTGCGTGCCTTTTCTCTGCTTCCAAAGTGATCCGACTCCTCCGGTGATTCCCTTCCGTATGAGCGCGGTAATCTCAGGCGTTAACTTATAGAACGTTAACAGTTCCCACGGAGGAGCTCACGCTGACAGTCACTCACAGCTGTTAGTTCGGCTTTATTTTCCTTGTTAAGTTGTCAGAAGGTTGTTTCGGCTGCTCGTACGTCTGTGCGGTGTGAATTACTGAGCGCGCTGCGAGATTTGTCGAACAGATAATCGGAGCCCTGTCGACTAAATGGAGATATAAATAGCGTTAACACTTCCTCCACGAGTCAATTATCAAATGTACGGAGACGGATGGCAGGTGTGAAGTGACGAGTCAAAAGAAATGCAGCAAGTTGTGAGAAGGAAACCGAGCCAACCGGGGGTCTGCAGGGACCCGGTGGTTCCCCAAATAGAAGCCCTCTGTCCCAGTGTCTCTGTGAACCGCCTGAGTCCGCTTCACGTCCCGCACCGGTTTGTCCTCGTGTTTCGTAAGCCGACCTCGGACTCCTCATAGCAACAAAGACGATGATCCTGAAGAGCCGAGCGTCGTGGATTGACGGTGATATCGTGCGTGTCCTTTAAATCAGCTGCTGATTTCATTAAAAACAGACTTTCTCTCCCTCCACGTTTAAGCTTTTCATCCAACAATCTTCCCTTTGTACCTTTTGTACCATCTCCAACCGTCCATCTGTTGAGTTGCGGGCCCATCATCACGCCTTCCGTCTACTTGCCTTCATCCCTGCTGTGAGGTAGTAAAGCTGTAGCCTCATCCTCGTCTGCAGCTCCACGGGCTGGACAACGGCCACAAGTCAGGAGAGAGGTCAGAGTTCATGAGTAAACAAGTAAATACACAACGTTTTACCAGACTGTAATGTTTATCAAACGAATGTAAACTTACATGAGGAAGGCTGGCCATCTTCCTCATCATCACAGAGTGTTCTGCGCCGTCGTAGAGGTTGTTGTCTTGTCCGGGGTCATCTTTTAACATGTACAACTCGCCGGTGTGAACATCTGACACGTTCACCTGCGTGGAAATGAAGATGCACGCGCGGGTAAATAGAAATTGTTATTGTCATGATAAATGTTTCCAATATATTGAGTGAGACAAGATAGATGGACCCATCATTCACAATCCCCCAACCCAAACTCTCATCCGTTCACAGAGAGGAGAATAATGGAAAGAGACAGATAAGAGATGATTTCTACCCTCGGCTGATCACGGGCTGTATCCTACCTGAAATGTGTTTGGGTTGAAGCCCAGCCACAGCGTGTATCTGTAGTCCCAGGATCGTAGGGAGTAGCCCATGACCTTTATGTCTTTAAGGTCAGGGAGGTCAGAGTTGACCTAACAGACAAACAAAAGTTCAGATGCGGCAGAAACCCGTCTGCCTTGCTTTCCAAAACTACAGCCGGCGAGCGGCCCTGCCAAAGACCGGATGAGTCAGTGTCAGGATGCCAAACAGATTTAACCCACAGCAGGCGCAGAGCTCATCTGGATACTTTCATTCAAACATACAGGGTCCCCGGCAGGACGGGTATAAACACACACCTGATGCCAAAGCCCAAAGATTAGAGCTACAGTGGGACATCAAGACTGAGCCGAGCTGAACTGGAGAAACGGAGCGGTCCGCAGGACCTCCGTGAACAGACGCTCCAGTGCGAGGAAGATTATTCACAATATATTCAGCACAAAGAGAAGAAATGGACGGTTGGCGATTGAAACAGACAGATAATTCATCCAAACCTGCGGCGTGTCAGCAGGTCTTGGATACTGGCTGAAAGATATGTCCTCTTCATCCTCCCCCCGTTCTCTGTGTCTGAACGTGTGGGCAAGGTCGTCTCCCTCTGTACACAGCTCCTCCTGAAACGCCACAACACAGAACTGGTTAATAATGTGAAAAATCAATGCCCGTTTATTCATGTATACCAAGTCAGTTTAACTCAAACGGAGCCACTGTGACGCAGTTGGTTTGTTGGTCATTAACTCCAGCTGATACGTGGTTATAGTTTGAAATCAAGGAAGAATACGATACCTGGAAAGAGACATCGGGACAAGGATGAGGACTTCTAAGGCCGGCTAAGTGGGCGAGTGTGGGGAACACATCCACCAATTCCACCACGTTTCTTATAACTCTGTCGTCTGGGGGAGAGATCAAGATCAAAACGCTCAAGAGATCACCTAAATTTAGCTGGACATCACGCACGTGAATTTCATCATCGCTGCACCACTTGGATTTGAAATAAACTGGCCGGAAGCCGAATATCAAAGTGTTTCCTTGTCAAAATCCGTCTTGAGCTCTCAATGTTCATCAGAGACTTCAAAGCTAAGCCAGCATTTTTAATAAGAGTTTCAACAAGACTTCACAACCAATTAATCCCAAAAAAAAAAAAAATACATCAGCAGTAGAGAAAGTCTTACTCGTGAATCTGTGCTGCGACTGTCTGAGGACGTCAATAAAGGGAAAGGCCGGTTTGATGGGCGGACCACGAGGTGCGGTGACACCAGGGACGTAGAAGATGAGAGGGACACCGGTGGACACGTCAAAATTGGAGTATTTAGCCCATTCGCCGTGCTCACCCAAAGACCAACCTGGAACATGAAGACAGAGGGACAAATGAAAAATGTTGAAGGATATCTGGTCCTTTGAGCACTTTTAAAATGAGGACACCCTGAATCATTTTACAGCTGTTTGGAGCCGAGAGTGATAAACGCTCCGGAGCACAGGAAACCACTAAATCCTATCACCCAATAAAGTTACTTTTGATATGGCGTTCCTGTATCTATGCTTTAAAAGGAAGGCTTTACAGACAGAAAGGTTTATGTGGCAGTGCTCTTTACTGACATTTCCACGCTCAATTTAATCCAAACTATTGTGGGATTTGATTGGGTTGGACTCTCGTTATATGTCAAACAGTCATGGAAATAATTCACTCCAGCATCCTCCACTCAAGGAAGTCAAAAAGGTGAAAGAAGGAGTAGACGGTTAAAACAGTCAAATTGTGGGAAGTTCCATGGGTACAAAATGCTGTTACAACACTGCCATCTGGTGGTGAGATGTAAAAACGCACTCTGCAACATGCCTGCAATTTACTGCCTAAACAACCTGGCAATAACTCCTCCCAATGTAGCTTTTTTTATTTTGTTTAACACCATCAGTCCTTCCCAGTTCATCCAAAACACAATGCGTGTGTGTGTATGTGTGTGTGTGTGTGTGTGTGTGTGTGTGTGTGGACCAACCATGGTCTGAGGTGAAGACCACTAAAGTGTTATTAGCCAGCCCGAGGTCATCGAGAGCGGCGAGCAGCCGTCCAACTTGGGCGTCCATGTAAGACACGGCTGCGTAGTAGTGCTGGCGGATACGCAGCTGGAGGATGAGGGCAGAAAATACAGGAAGTTCAATCTCATGTGTTTCAACTTTTCTGGTGATTCTGGAGCAGCTGGAGCAATAAAAACAACGTTGAGAGGCAGGAGTGTAAAGCATTAAGAACAAATACCTGGAAATCTTTGGGGATGGGCCCATAGGGGAAGCTGGTATTGAGTTTCTGAACGTCCTCTCTCCTCCTCACGTCCATCCAGGGGTTGTAAGCTACAGGAGGGAGCAGTTTGGGAACGTTGGGGTCAGGGGCCAGAGTCATTTGTTCTATGGGATACAGGTTCAGGTATTCCTGTAAATCACAAAACGACAAACTGGATAACAGAGCCGTCAAACCTACTGCTACAATCTAAAACCACATCAGTTTGAGCAACCGGAGGATTTTCTGGATTCTGTCCCAGTGATTGATCCAGAGGACGAAAAATCTCTGCTGCACACGGACCGTTCTATTTCCCGAGTATTGAAATTGGAATTTGACTGTCTCCTTAGTCTATGGTGGGTCAGTGAATCATCATCATCCTGACTACAAAGTGGTGGTTTGATACTTCAGTGACTCTATATACTGTAGACATAAACCCCATCAGATCCGTCTCTTCCAGACTGGCACCAAATCACAACTCCTGGACTCGGTGGGAAAATCACCAAAATGTTGAAAACCACATTTTCAAAAACAGCTTGGATCACCAAAGATGAATGTGTTCTTCCCTGACTGAGTAATCCTGCTGACGAATGGAGGCCAACAAACCGGCCAACAAACCACCCAACACTGTTAAAACACACTGGAACTTCCAGGCAGTGGGAACCACAAACCTGTGGTCAGAGTAAGGACTCCCTTTACACAGCTGAACGTTCCTAATCGATGACTAAAGCTTTTGAGCTGGCAGACCTCGGGGGCTGCTGGCACATGTCCATCTCAAGTAGGTGGAGGCAGTGAGGTCTGTGTGGGACATAAATGTACTGTAAAAGTTCAAAGAGAGAGAGAGAGAGAAATAAAAAATCCCAAAATAAATAAGATGTCCAGTATTTGTATCTTGATGTACGAATCTTAAGACCCCAATCTGTTTTAGGGCAGCCTTCTAATATTTTACAGAGCATAAAAATCTGATTTCTTTAGCCTGATGAGGCTTTGGCACGTCCATTTATAATATTTCAGAACATAAACGTACATTAAAAAAAGCAGATGAAAAAGGCAGTGAAGCGTCCGCGTGCTGATGTTTTGTTTTGAAGTGCTTTATATTCTACAGATCATCGCACTTTAAACGGGAGCGCCGAGAATTCGTGGATTCCAAAAGAGAGCGTGTTTTGACAGGCTGCAGCGTCTAAAGGAGACCTGGCCTGCTGCTCTTCTGTGGAGGTGAAGAGCGGCTGTGTTGATTACTGCAGGGAGAATTGGTTGGTGCAAATTTAATGACAACTGCAAAACTGAAACTCTTCATCTAGATTTGTATATTCTGAATCTTCGGACTTGTGCACGTTTGGAGTTTACGATGCAGATTGATAGACATTCGTGCGCGTTTCTGCGTTGGAGGGAACCCTGAATGTGCTGCTTGGTAAAAACAGTGTCGGTGTTCCCTCTGGCAGACGACGCTGTGTGTCCAGACAATTTGGAGCAAATCTCTTGTTGCAGGCGTTAAACGCTGACAGATGGGCGTTCTGGTGCAGGGTGTATTCCACCTTTTTAACTTGACCTTTACCTCCTGTTCATCTTTTGCCTTACAACTACACTTTGTGTGGGAAGCCTCTTTGGTATGCCGATGCCGGTCTCCAATCTGTCACCCTCCGCTCTCATTCAACTTCCACTTTATCATACTCTCGTCCTCCTTCATGCTGAATTGCACCTCCCATATATCTAGATGAGACCTCATTAAATTCTCCTCACATACAGTGTGCAGTTCTCAATCTTTTCACGGGATCCTTTTCATTGGCACGTGCGGTCTCAAAAGTAGGTCCATGAGGGGCGTGTTCAGGTTTTACCCTCATAAAAACCCCTAGAAGGTAATTTTATCAAATATCGGTGCTATTCTTGTCTACTGTTCAGGACACGTTGAGTTCTGGGGGAGCTCAGCGATGGTCGTTTTTAACAGGCAGGCTTAATGTTTGATGGCATGTGTTCCTCACTCCTTCCTCTCCATCTGTCGTTTTTCTTCCTGTATCATTTTGAGTAGTTTTCAGTCCTTGGACTCTATAATAATTTGGACAAAATTAGCAACAATCTTTCAGTCATCTGCAAACGGGAACATTGGCTCCGCTCAAATTAAGGGGGAGGACTCGTACGAGCACCTCGTACTGACGAATATGGGGCTTCATAGAGATCTGAGGGTTTAAAATGAGAGAATCTGGCCCACAGAGACTAAAGCTGGTGATTTTGGGTGATCATCATTCACGTTCAATATTCAAAGGTTTATTTTTTAATTATATTTAAAGGTTTATAACAGTACGTTCATTACAGGACGTAGCAGACCGGCGTTTTCCATGGCGGCCAATATTACCGTATGACCATTTTGCATCAATAAATGATGGATACAGTTAGATAATATACCAGGCTAATTATAAATACTTTGCGTTGACTTCACGTTCAATTTCCTGTAATGATTGGTGAAAACAAGATGGATATTATAATGTGTTTTGCAATTAACTACTTGCATTCAAGTGATAATTACACATGGCTAAGATTACATTTATGAATGTTATTCTGTCAGTTCCACTTGTACATCCTGGAAGCACCTTTAATAGGTTTGTTAAATGCGGTCGCAATACTTCCTGACTTGACAGCGGCTGAAGATGCCTCAATACCCCATTAATCAAACGTAAAAATAAGGCATTATGAGAGATACAGAGGGCCACAAAGGACACGGCATCTATGATCTCCACATGAGGGCAACGTCAGGCTGTACATTTGGAAAAAAAATAATAGCAAGGGGACATTTCAGCTTTTTATGACATATCGAGTCTACAAATGCAGATTTTAGAGGATCCACAGACCCTGAATTGCAACAGATACCGTCAGCAACATTACCTCTCACAACACGCCGACTTGCACTTTTCCACTCATTTCCCCACACACTCCGTCATGTTTGCTCCAGTCAGCAGTTTCGGCATTTAGGGAACAGGGAATTAGGGAAGTGTATAATGCATCGCAGTCGGTGAAGAATGACAATGTCTGTTTGTCTTCATTATTGAGCGTCACGGAAATTCCACCAGCAGGACAGCTGAATGTCCTGCTAATGGCTTTGTAAGGGACATTATAGGGGTCACGGACACACGGTGCTCTATCCACAATTCTGCAACCCATAGAATTATCAAGGTCTGTGAGGTGTAATTATTGATTACAGTGAAAACACAAAATGGTCTGTGACATAATCAATGTGTAGCAGATAGTGATGATGAAGACGGTGAAGACCCAGCAGATGCCGGTTACTGCTCGTGATCGTCCCTCTGGGGTAGAATCTGTCACATAGCTCTACACTATTTGGATTCTAAAGAGTTGTGCAGCTGAACAAATGACTCCATTGTCCAAATGCACGGGCCAGTCTAATTCCAATCAATGCAAGACTGACACAAACCTCTAAGCTACAGTCGGAGGAGGACAAAAGTGGTCCTATGTTCGATTATTTGTTGCCTCTGTATAGTCAACTGTAATGTAAAAAAATATTCTGAAATTCTTTTAATGAATTAAAAGAATGAATCATTTCAAAGCAGAAATGACATTCTAACGAGCTTGTCATCGTGGAATAATGAGACAGACCAGATAGTTTATCAGAAAGTTTACCTGCATATAAAAGTTAGTACCTGTGGTATCCTGAACGGTATGTGTGGTTTATGAAAACCAACAGCCAGGAAGAACGGTGCGTGGTCATTCATCCTGGTCTTCAGTAACCTCACAGCCTCATCAGCGCTCTCTAGATCAGGGAGGGTTCCCCCAGGCTGCTCTGTGACATTCACTGCACACAGTAAATTGGCGTGGAGTTTACCATCCTCTCCTTTACACATCTGGAAAAGGAGATAAAGCAAGGACTGTGGGCTAAATATGGACATACATGACTAACGACCAAGTCAACTTACTGTGGTCTGTTGAAGTCTACAAATCAGGAAGTTATATTTGTCTGACAACACATTCACATGCAATCTGTCTCTGTTCACACCAAGACATCACAGGATGATTTTCTAATGGATGTCAGACATATTGAAAACAGAGCAACAGCACGTTAGTGGTTAAAATCTGTTGAATTCATCATTGTAACAAGCAGAACCAAAACGTCCTGCAGCAAAATAGATTTGTCAGCATTTGTGGTAAGTCTAAGACAGCATTTCAAACATAAAACATATACATCTGAATTTGAGGGTTTGGTGGTTTCACCCTACTAATTCAAAAAACAACAACATTAAAGAGAGAATAAGAAGCCTGGGCAGCAGGAAAAGCAGTCGGCTTTAGAGGGAAGAGATAAAAATCATTATAAAATTGCTTCATTGCTGACTTTTAGGCCAATATGCCCAGAGGGCTCTCTGTAATGGGAGACAAAGTCACAGAACTGCCAAAAAGAGAGGAAGTGAACTGTACATTAACACCTCCGATCATTAACACTTTTTCATTTTTTCCATGGAATGTGACAGAGGGATGGCTGAACATAATCAGCCTTTTTGCTCCTATTCTTTACCTTTGCTTTCTCAAATCTGAAAGAAGCCGGGTGGTAGGGTGGGATGGACCAGCTGTACGGATAGTCATCAGTGTGATTAGATGCTATGCCTACAAACAAAAAAAGTGGGCACCCATTGTTACAAACTATTTGCATTTAATCAACAGATTTTAGTTTGAATTTCAGATCTTACCTGGATGAAATATCTTGCCCACAGACATTGTGAAGTATCCTTTGGTTTTAAAGTACTCTGGCAGCGTAGTGTAGTTTCCAGCATTGACTCTCCAGTAGGAGTTAAAATCATAAACCCTGGTCGTGTCCGGTCTGCGACTGGTCAACATAGACGTACGACTAGGGGCGCAGACGGCTTGCTGATAGAGGAAAAATGCACTTGTGAGATATTGTGATAAAAGACACGTACACAAATATAAGCAAATTTTACTTGACTTAAAATAATCCGATCAATCTCACAGTCACACTGAATGAACTGTTTGGGACGTTTACTGACCTGTGCGTATGCATTGAGAAAGACTTGGCTTTTGGAGGCCAGCTGGTCAATGTTTGGTGACTTTACTAGTGAATCTCCATAGCAGCCCAGAGATGTCCGTAGATCATCTGCCATTATGAAAAGGACATTTGTCCTCTCTGAGAACATACAAAGTGGAAAGAAGTACAAATTAAATGTGTCAAGCGCCAACAAAAACTCTGACATAAACTTATTAGTGTGAGTAAATAAACAGATTCATGCGCGCTAACTCAATAAACCAATTCATTACAGGCTTGTCAACTACTGACATAAGTCTAATTGTTTGTAGAGATTCAATTACTCTAAGCCCATCCAAATTGGTTAAATTAGAATAGCACTTTAAAAAAAAATTTAAACTGTCCTCATTTTAACAAAGCACATAATTTGACGGTTTGAGAGCAAATTAAGGACAAACCTCTTCTTGCAAAAACACCAAGTGCCAGGCTGTGGAGAACCAGCAGACGTAGCCACATTATGACAGATAAATTCGTTTTAGTTTACTACAGGACACTAACCACAAGATCATGCAGCTATAGTGCACATAAATGTAAGTTAACGATCCAACATCTAAACATTCTTAACGTCTTCCGCGATCAGTTGTCAAAACATAGCAGCATGTCAGCGTTGGTTGTTAAATAACTTCCTGGTAAAGCTACTACTTTTTCATTGGTTCAATCTGCTTTAACCCCGCCCCTAGAGCCACCATATTAGTTAAGTCAAGTGTCAATCAATTTTTAGATAGTCTAACAAATGCATTTTGTACGTGAAACACTCGTATATTAATTGTATAGGAATGTGAGAGGACCCATTGAAATTCGAATTGAAATTCATCCAAAAACTTCAAATAATCCTGAATTATTTCACTGAAATTATTCTCAATTACCAATTCATTTTGTGTTGTATTAAAAAAAAAAACAACTACACTACTACGACACTACAATGTGTGTGTCTTTTTGGAAAACAGCGGCCAAGATTCACTCAATAGTTGTCAACTTTTTTAAATAATATGGTTTAGGTGATATAGATTTTAGTTTTATTTTTCCTTTGCTAATCTCCGTTTCACACTCCAGTCCAGTATGTGGCGGTAAGGTACAAGAAACTGGTTTGTCTGTAAGCCCCAAAGAAGAAGCCTTAGCGTCTGACTCGAGGTTTTGGCAACAGCAGTCATGGCAGACACAGCGGCAAAACGGGAACATGACGGAGAAGAAGCATTTCTGAAAGCGAAAAAGGTAAAAGGAGACTCCGAAAACGGCGGAGGAGAAGCCAAAGAAGAATCTGATTCAGGAAATGTTCTTTCCGGCTTCATAACGACGACTGTTCTGAGTGATTCTGCGAGGGAAAAAAATATCTTTATCCATGGAAAGGTGACGGACAACAACAATGTTTTAGCGTGTAGAAAATTATGTAGCTCTTCATGATTTATTTACAATTTAATGTTTGGTTAGGTTTTGTTTACCATATATCATTCATTTCGTCAAGTGGTGCAGCAGTAGATTTTGTCCGACAGGAACACATATGACCGACTTCCGGCTTGTTTCCCTTTTTTAGATAATAAAGTTATTGTAAAGGTTTTTAATGAAGTAAACAGCGTCATGCAGGGCAGTAACTTATTAATTTCTCCAATTGTTTACTCATATGTATTATCTCTTATGACACTGTTGTGCACATCATCAGCTGGGTGATCAGGAGGCTGTGGTTATCCTGGAGAAGACGCCCATAAGGCAAGATAAAGTGGCTGAAATATTCTCCAGTTCCACAAAGCTGGAGATGAAGAACGACATCTACAGCACATATAGACTTCAACCGCCCCCACACCTCAATGGTAAACATAAATGTAAAACTGACTGGAAACATTCTAAATCCAGCAACCACTATTGTCAGTCCAGAGGCGAGTAATTTGTGTCTGTTTTATTTGCAGAGATCAAGACTACAGTGGTGTGTCCAGCCACAGAGAAGCATGTGAAGAAATACCAACGTCAGGAGTGTTTCCTTGTGGAGGAGACAGGAGAGGACTATCAATCCATCACTCTGCCCTACATTCAGAAACAAAGCTTCAGTGTGCAGGTCAGTGTAGCCCTCCCATATCTACTTTTGCTTGGATATCGTTGTCAAAGTCAAGTCAAGTTTATTTATTTAGCCCAATATCACATACAGTGACCCAATGGACTATACATGCCTGCATCACAAATGGTGCCCGACCAAGCCAAAAGTTCTTTTGGAAGACAACTAGAAACTTTGGGAGAGGATATGGAGCCCAAGGTAGTAAAAGAATACTGAACAAAGAAGGGGATTAGCAATACAGGAAATGACATAAATTCAAAAATTGAGTCCTGATTTAGTAACAGAGAGAAAACAAGATCAAATGAGTCCTGATCCAAATTAGATTGCAGTAGTAATTCTGTTTCTGTTTATTTTTCTCCCTAGTGGGTGCACAACATCCTGGAGAAGAAGGCAGAGGCAGAGCGGATAGTTTTTGAAGATCCAGACCAGGAGGTTGGCTTCGTCCTCCTCCCGGATTTCAAATGGGACCAAAAACAGGTGAGAGCCAACATAGACCCAACTCATCATGAACCTTCAGTCCTCCCAGGTTCATAATCCTCCTCTTCCTTGAAAGCTATCTTGTTGGACAAACACACAGAACTCTAAATGAATTAACCACAAAAATTACCCTACATGTCCTTTTATTCATTCAATATAATGGAACTGAATCTCACCCTTTAAATTCAACACTCATACAAAGCAAGAATGTCACTTAGAACTTGTTTAAATGTTTTTATAATTTACGTTTTTCCTCTTTCAGCTGGACAATTTGTACCTGATTGCCATCATACATAAAAGGGACCTCAAGAGTCTTAGAGACCTGACGTCTGAGCATCTACCACTTCTTCAGAACATCTACCGCAAAGGAAAGGTGAGAACATAAAAACCTCTTTTACACACAGGTTGTGGAATATTTGAAGGAAGTCCCAGCATTGTGGGATTTTGTTTATTCACAGTCACTGACCTTTCCCAGGTATTGTTACAAAATCCTCAGATCCTGAATGCAACACTGTTACACATTAACAGTACTTGATTCTGATTTAGGAAGCCATCCTGCAGCGTTACAGCCTCCCTGCCAGTAAATTGAGGATCTACCTGCACTACCAGCCATCATACTATCATCTCCACGTCCACTTCACCGCAATGGGCTACGAGGCTCCAGGTTGTGGTGTGGAGCGCGCCCACCTCCTTGCAGATGTCATCCAGAACCTCCAGTTGGATCCCCAGTACTACAAGACCAGAACCCTGTTCTTTCCCCTGAGGGCAGATGATGGCCTGCTCCGCTCATTCAAAGACAAAGGGAAGCTGTAGAGATCTGTTTTTACTTCCATTTTACATCCAGACATTATCCACCCCAGGATGCGTGTGAACTGCATCTGGCAGGAATACTGCAGCAAGGTGCCCCCGATCTGGAATTCCTATATTGTACTGAACAAAAAGAAGTCAAATGCAGGCACTGCAAGGGAACATGGACCAAAAAAATCCAAACATTTCTGGTGCTCACAGAAAACTTTTTTATATGTTAATGTTTTTTTTATGATCCACTGCAATATTAAATGAGCAGTAAAATTTATTTTTTTTACTGTCTGTCTACTTTGACTTCTGTCTGGGAAAGGTTTCTGAATTTTCATTATTTCAGAAGTTTATGCACTTTTGAGAATCTTGTTTCAACTTCCGAATCCTATATTGATAAAATATTAGGAGACATTCTGGGGGAAAAATGTACCTGATATAAGTTCAAACATGAATTCTCAAAAAATACAATTCATTTTAAAGGGAAAATACAATAAAAAACATTTTTTAATTAATACAATGCAATAGCCTTAAAAAGAAAGGGTTATATTGGTTTAGGATTATTTTTTCTAATTGAAAAATTAAGAGCTGTTCTATGAGGTGTATTAAATTATCAAGTGGCTAACAGTCTGAAACACCCGTTAAATGTTAAAGTCTTTTAAATAGCCCTGAACACTTAGCCTTAGTGTGTACTCAGTTACCAATTTATTTTCCAGTATGGTTCAGTATGGACAGCGTCAATATTCACTAATATTCACTAATACATCAAACCAGCAGAGGGCAGTGTTGTACCAGAACATCTTCATAATAAACTAAACTCGAGATCATTGTAAATTCAAAACACCGACACAACGTTTAATTGTTCGTGTATTTGAATCAAAGCTTTATAGTTTAGATGATTGGCTCGATTGTTTATCTCACTGTCTCTGTGGCTTTTTTTTCCTTTTTGCACGGAAACAGACGAAATAATATGTTGGAGCGTGGAGTTCGGGAGGTCATGTGAACTCAAAGTTATAATTTTCTAGCAAACCATATTTATCCAGATCCAGCTTCCCTGCTTTTGATGCCAAAACACCATGTTTAGTCAAACTGATGCTCACAGATACCAACAGTTCACGACCATGTGCATAAACACATGATTTAATCCGCTAAAAAGAGATCAAATCTTTGAGTGCAACTCCTGTTTTCCATTTTTGAAAATGTTCTTTGACTTGTACAGGATTAAGTTATTTGTTAATGTGAACTTCATGCAGAATTCACTTTCTTATCTGATCTGAAGTCAGCTGGGCGGTGCTCCCGTCTGTACATCAGGTGCGTTCAAATGATCCTCGTAAAATCGAAATCTAAGGAATTACCGACATACATTGAGTCATTAAAGAGACTTCTGTGTCTGAAAATCGCAAACTTTTCAAAATTTTGCAATATCAATAATACACCACAGCTCAGTCTGCCAGTTTATGATTGCTTACAGCAGATACAGCTTTTCACAACTCTTTTTTGCTTTGACGTTTCAAGATGAAAGTTGGGTGTGCAAGAGTGATAATTATTATTTGTATTCCTTATTTTTATTTATTTATCAATTGAGGGTTCTGTGAGTATTTTAAGAGTGGAACGACCATTTTATTTGAAAGTATGAATGAGTGGGGAGAGGAGATTTTTCAGAATTTTGAAAGGGATTTTAATTTGAGGCATGAGAGACGTGAACCATTTGCGGAAATTCCACCAATTCCTTAATAAAATGAACGTTTTGACGTCTAGTTGTTATAGCAATGACTGAAACTAACACAGCTCCTATGACTAAACACACAGACCTGTTGTGGACTTTTCAGGGTTGAGGAGTTTACGAGGAGCCCTCGAACGTATCAGCAGAGAGCAGAGGAGACCGGGTAACAGAGACAAATAATCCGATCATTAGTTCCCCAACAGCGCTGATGTCTTGGTTCCAGTCCCTGAGGGATGACTTCTCTCTGAGGCCCTTTGAGATCCAGCAGGCACCGTGAGTACCCGGGCCGTGTTCGAGCCACAGAACCCGGTCCGCTTCATTTTTGTGGGTCGAACTTTTGCTTTGTTTGTCGGCGGGGATGCGTTATTGGACCGAAACCGTTTGATTGGTGATCGATTCATGCGGTCGATCCGCTGTACTGCACTGCTTTGGGTTTGTTTGTGCATCGATCAGGGAGGAAAAGTGTTTATTTTTTTTTCACTTTGGATCGAAACACTGGGGCCAAGTTAGTGAAGGGATCTTGGCAGTAATTTGTCTTTGTGTATTTAAAGTGTTTGTCGTGAGAGACTGAGTTTACTTTGGCTTTTGTGGTGACATGTCTATATGTATCTTCACTTTATATCATCAGTGGAAATAGTTCACTTTAACCACTTAACGTCATAGGTAGTTGAGAAAAGTTTAAAGCAAATGGTTCAGGGTTATTTGAAGGATTGTGGCTACATCAAATGGCTTTTTCTCATTAGTAATCCATTAATAATATAGTACACCACTTAGAAGAGCCATTAAGAAATAATATGTTTTAAATCTATATTCCCGTAGAGCTCTCTGTATTGTGCTTATGTTTGGTATCACTTCTTGCAGATTTCACCAGAATGCACCCTGATATATTTGGTATCTATGGAAACTTTGGGTATTTCAGTAGAATTTAAATTACAACTTTTGGTAGATAGTTAACTCAGACTTTGAGAGGTGAGATGTCATTAGTCAAAGCTCATGCTCGTCCATGAAAAACTGTATTGTCTCTCTTAGATGACTCAATCCCTGCAGTTACAGTCACAGCAGTGGTTCTCAAACTGCGGTGCACCCTGCTGATCAGCCCCAGTGACTCTGGAAAATTTTCCAAATTGTCAGGACAATGCAGCTCTATGAGAAAATGTGTAATTTGGAGAGATCCGTGCTAATAAGTGATATGTTCCTGAATGTTCCTGAGTTCCAGGGGGGCGTGAGTCCTTGAACGCATCATTTACTGTTTTGAGTCACTGAACATCACATCTTATTTTCATATCGTGCAGGCCTACTAACTTTTAGTCACTGATTCTAACTTTTACTCTAAATTAATAAACTCAAAATGATGTTTTCTTCTGTCAGTACTTAAAAACTTTGCACTGTAATTAAGGTGATTAAAAATTTATTTATGTGTACGCCATATTTCAGTGAATCAGCACAAATGAATGCGTTCTTACTCCGAGTAACAGATAGAGTTGTGGCTACATTTATATCAAACTAGACATGAATGTGGCTTCAGTTTTTATTGAGTGTTAGTTTTGTTTGAGTTGTCTGGTGAGATGCTTTGGTTTGTATTTGGTCAAAAAACTTTGAGAACCGTTAGTTTACAGGATATTTACTTCCTCTATGAATTTGATGTATTTGGGTGGAAAAGCACTGATGGGTATTTTGTGGATCCTGGGTAAACCGAGCTAATGTGGTTCTGATCAAAGCTCATACCTCATCGTGATGTTAAGTAAATCATATTTTTAATAGCTGAGTTGTTGCCAGGCAGAAAACAGTGATCAGACTCTCATGAAAGCGCTCTGTAATCTGTGATTTTTTGAATGGTTTTAGCGATTCTTCATTTCACTCCTTTTTGGCCCTGCGCTCTGTTCCTGAGTTTATTTAAGGGACTATGAGATGTCTCACACACCCACACACAGTGTAACAGTGTGTGTATGAGCTCAGTATTTGGCAGAGACGGGTCAAGGACGGTCCAGATTAAACGGTTTTCTGTCTCTGTAATCCTGAACACAGACGCTGACTGTTGACTCAGTGCAGCAGTCAGAGTACAGTGATGCTGTTTCTCAAGACTCCGCTGATCCTCTGGGCTCTACTGATGAGGACGCGGAGGTGCAGGGAGCTTTTCTGTGTGTTCTAAATGACAACTAAGCAAATAAGCATTTATAATCAACTGTAATAATGGAAAAATCCAGATTGTTATTTGTTTAAAGATTACAAATCCGGATGACTGGTTGTGTTTTATTCATTTCTATCATTGTCACAGGGAACACCGGTTTAAGGGCATCAGTAATGGTAATCTGACTGAGAAGCTTGATAGGAGCGAGTGCTTGTGTGTGTGTGTGTGTGTGTGTGTGGACTGTCAAGTGCCACAATCCTCCAGCTGATTAGAGGCTTGATCAGGTCATCTGTCACTGGGTCGTTGAGCGAACCCTGCTAGCTTTTACAGAGACGTCCTGTTTACTGTTCCTGCAAGGAAATCCTATCATGATAAATCACTGATGCATAATTAGACGCATGTGTCACTGCTAATGTGACTTGCAGTGTGTGTGTGTGTGTGTGACTCTGTATTTGTGCAGTTTTCTGTTAACCCCATGCGTCACTCTGTAAAATATAAAACAGATTTTAATTGATAAACCTGATTGTGACGCACCGATGGCTCACCTGGTGGAGCGCATGCCACATACTGCATTGGCACAGGTTCGATTCCGACCTTTGCCCTTGGCTGCAGGTCATCCCCTCTCTCTGCCCTGTCCTTCCTGTCCGTATCTCTAATATACCCATCATAAGGAAGCAAAAATTCAAAAAATATGATTTGAAAAACTGAAATAGTTGTCATCAAATGCATGCAATGATTTCTTTTTCAACAATATTTGATCGTAAAAGTCATGAACACAACAGTATATCATATACAAACATATTTATTCTCATTTTAAATAATAATCTGCCGCACATTATAATGACATACAATAATTATTGTCCTTCAATGTGAACCAATCGGATTGTATAATTTACAGACTGACAGCTGATCAGGTGTGAGGGAGCATTTAGTTTCTATAAACCTGATTTAGCTAATAACATGCATAATGTTGAAAATGTGTGTTAAATCCTCCTGGTGGCTGAAGACAGCTATTGCAGGAATCTACCTAATCTGAGAATGTTCTGGATGATATTTACTGCTTTTCTTAATCTGCCCTCCTGGAGCAAAGATGGCGAATAACGGTGGGAACTCCAAAGATCTTTGCATTGGCACTGGCACTGGCACATGTGTAGATAATAGAAACAGTTTGTCAACAGTGTTTTACGGCGTGCGTTTGGTCTGTGTGATCTCACTCCAAAGCACGTTAATCTGATGACTTTTATCTTGGACCGTACAGCAGAACGAAACTGTAAATCTAAAACCCCAACATGCTTCCTTCCTGGATGATTTAATTAAGCAGCAGAAAATGTCAGGGAAGGACACATCTGGTTATTGGGTTGGATCGTTAACCGAGTGTGTCGTGGCGTGCAGACAGCTGCTGGTTTCATGTTCTATCCAGGGTTTAAATCTACCTTTTCTTCTCTTCCATTGTGTTTGGCTTCAGTCATTTCACGTTTGCTGCTCTTTCCTGTTTGCTGCTGCAGAGGGGAAGCTTTTTTTTGTTTTCCCCTGTGGCCACGCCCACACTCCAATGATGCAAAGCCCTCCTGTCTCCATGGAGTACATCACCTAATGAGATAATGTGCTGTGGCGCCATCTATAGTTGAATTAGAGCAACTCTCACATGTCAGAACAGAGTGATGTGAGGCCCGATGGGTGGCACATGAAGTGATTGATTCAATAAGTGAGTTGCATGGATCGCACATTCTCCAACACGCACACACACACACACACACACACACACAATAGGTGAGAAGCAACAAGTGGAGTTAAAGAAACCTGTTTAGTTTTATTAACTGTCAGCTGGATCGGAAACAGAGATGAGGAACAGTTGAGCTTGAGAGGAATAAGAAGAGATCTTCATCTGTTGGAGTAGTGTCACTCACACACACACACCACCCAGTACAGCAGGCCTAGGGGTATGATTACCGGGCTATTTACATTACAACATAGAGAGACAGAGAAAGGGAGAAAGAGAGGGAGAGGAAGATGGCTTCCAGATGTGAGGCGGAATCCTGAGCTCTGGAGCGGCTCCCGTCCTCCTTTGTAAAGAGAGAGAGAGAAACCACAACGGAGAGAGGAGAAGGAAAGGCGTTGCATCGCAGGGGTGAGCAGGAGAAACATGAGCCAGCAGTGTGGAAAGAAGTGATGGAGAGGAGGAAGAGGATGAAGAAGGAATAAAGGGAGTGTCCAACACAGACACACGGACGGAAGAGAGAGGAAGAACTCTGTTTTATTATTTAGAGTGATAAATCCATCATTTAACACATTTATTGACAAGACAGACTACGCCCCC
>OMNV01013637.1:0-14481 GCA_900303265.1 Brotula barbata
GGGGTGGAGGTATTAAGGCCGTTCTTTGTCTGGCTTTCCTGGGTGTAATGCTGCCTTCTAAATGTCAGCGTACGCCGATGATGTCATCATACTAATTAAAACGCAGGAAGACGATCTTCTGCTAAATTGAACTGCAGGAAATGTGAGGCTGTTCTGGCTCAGCTAAACTGGGTTCACCTGGTGGACTGGTCTGGAAGAAAGGAGGGCTCAGAGATTTGGGGCTGTTTTTGGTGAATGAAACATTTATTAAGAAAAACTGAAAACGTCATGGATAAGGCCAAAAGTTCCATCCATCCATTTTCTGCTGCTCATCCTGGTCCGGGTCTCGGCGGCAGCGGACTGAGCAGATCGGCCTACAATTCTCTGTTCCCAGCCAGGTCCTCCAACTCATCTAGGGGGATCCCCAGGCATTCCCACGCCAGCTGAGAGTTGTAATCCCCCCAGCGTGTCCAGGGTCTTCCCCGGGCCCTTCTCCCAAGTGGACGTGCCCGGAGTAGCTCCCTAGAGAGAGGACTGGGGGGCTTCCTGGCTAGCTGCCCGAACCACCTCATCTGACTCCTTTCGATGTGATGGAGCAGGTCAAGGAAATGTAAATGGGTAGTACCTAAAATGTCCTCCAGAGAGGGCGTGTCTTTGTGATTAATAACCGTGTCTCCAGTGGATCTTGTCCAGGGCCAGACTGTGCAGATGGATTTCTTTTGGGGCCGCGTGTACTGGTGTCCTTTTCCTTCCCTGAGAGGAGACAGGACTGTCTGTGTACGGACTGATTTAAACAGCAAAGATTTTAACCTAAGGACAGATGTTGGCTCTGACTGGACCAGAGCGGGACAATCCTTCAGCTTTGGCAGCTCGTCCAGGGGGCAGATCATCTCATTTGGTGGGTCAGCTTTAGATACAGCCTAAAAGATGAAGTATATTAAATATATATATATATATATATATAAATTTGAACAAAGAAAATAAACATAAAATGCTGCATCTATAATTAAAAAATATAGGAGCAATAAAAATAGGGTGCAATAATAACACAAGAATAAAACAAACAACAATACCAAAAAAAATAGTGGTGCATATTGGTGAATAAACACGATGTAACAGCAAAAGACCAATATTTTCCGCTAAAATTGGAGGACCAATATATCGGTCGGGCGCTAATTAAAACACAGTTAATCTTTCTTACAGAGTTACCTTTACAGATTAAAATGATTTTGAAGGTCGTATTGTCTCTCTAGATTATCATTACTGGGCAGTATTTCTTCGATACTTTTTACTCCTTGCAGTGAAGATCAACACCAGAGCGAGTTCACAGTCGCTTTTCTTGGAAGTAAAAATGTTTTGCAGTTTCTGCCATCTCCTGAAGTCGATTTTCTTTGCATCTTAGCTCTCCCTGTCATGATTTAAAACATTTTTAGTTGTTACTTTTGAATAATAAAATTCTGATTCGTCGAGTGAAGACCGCAAAAACACAGCAGCGAGGTAAAACAAGTTAAAATGTCTTTGTTCTCTATGATATTAAAAGTTAATGTTGCAAACCAAATTTAATTTCCTGGTTGGTCCCGGTGGACGAGCGCTGGCTTATCCAATCATATTTAATGTCAGCAGCACTTAGGTGTAAACACGATGACATACGAGTTGTTATTGGGTCTATTGAGTGTGTAGACTCAGAGTAAGTTTATTTGTGCTGCTGTTTGGATGGATTAGAACTGGCTGCTTTGCTCTCGCTGGGTTTGATTTAATATCTTTTCTTCTGCAGACGTGAACTCGGTCTGATCAGCTGAGGTCGGATCAATAACAGCTGCTGGCTTCACTTGTTGAAAAAAAAAATCACAGCTGTTTAATTGAGGAAAGATGGTTTTTGTACCTGATGCTGCCGTCAAGGTCTCTACGAACTCCTACGTCTGCTTTACAAAATGACAGAAAGGATGAACAGGAAGTCCGTGACATTTTGTCTAAAAATGTGAAAAAAGTTTGAAAGATGACAAAAACATTACTAATTACCTGCTGTAAAACCGGAATCGGGGTACTTTTCTTTGACCAATTCTAAATGTCCAACATGTTCTGCGGTATATTAAAGTAAGTTACTCCTCTCAGGTTGCCAGTTTTGTCAATTGTGACTTAACTAACATTACGTTTTATGATTTATGGATAATGGATTGTTGATAATCGTTATTCCGTTATTCGTTGTTGAACATTTTGATTATGTGTTCCTTTTTCGTTACAAGAGCAAAGTCCCCCGTGTAGCTTTTGATTAAAAAACAGCATCAACAAAAACGTAAAGAAGCAGCAACCCACATGTTGAAGAACACAGTATTTCAGTAGTATTAGTAGTAGTATTAGTAGCAGTAGTATTGTTTTTGTTGGGGTAATTTGAACCGACCCGCCCCTGAATGTTGAAGTAGTTTTATTGGTAGTTGGACTCTAATGTCCGTCCATTGTGGCAGTTCAATGGCAGGAATGGATAAACGGTGACGTAGAAAGCTGTCTTCTGTTGTTTGTTCTATGATTTTGTTGCGGAGGTGGACGACTCTTCAGCTGCTGAGCACCTGAGATTTGTGCTGTTGGCTTTTCATCAAAGTCGTGCATGGGGAAATCTTTAGACTATTTTCTGACGCTTTCCGCTAAGTGAACTGGCAGCCGTCACCTGTTCACTCGAAAGGAGAGCGATGGGTGTGTGTGTCTGTGTGTGTGTGTGTGTGTGTGTGTTTGGCAGGAAATCGATCATTTCACAATAGAATCCTGCCAGTAATCCCCATTTTACTAAATGTATCATTAATATGATTATGTCTTTGTCTTTGTCCTCTTCTTGTAACAGAATAGGCCTACTATCATTCCTCCTCCTCCTCCTCTTCTTCTTCTTCCTATTATTTGTATTATTATTGCTGTTAATGTCTCAAACTCTCCGGGCTGATTCTCATTGATTGATTATGGATAACAGAAAGCAATGGGTTGGTACTTTAGGAGGAAAAGAGATACTGTGGTTTTCTTCGCTGCCGTCTGGTCTTCAAAGAGACAGCTTGGTTACATGAGCGTGTGTGTGCGCGCAAGGAAGAGCTGGAAACACACTAAAGCAAGGTGACTCATTTTAGAATTGCTTCTAAAAACTGGGACAAACTATTTTCCCTAACATGAACTAGCTATTAATGTGAGTGTGTGTGTACGTCCATGAGTGTGTGTGTGTGTGTGTGTTACGACAATGTGCCTCCATTCGTGCATGCTGTGTTTTCCTCTTTTTCCCCTCCTTGCCGTGCGTCCTCGCTCGCTCTGTCATCCATTTCGATCGCCTACACCCTTTTATCTTGCTGCGTGTGTGCGCTTGTGTGTGCGTGCGTGTGTGTGTGTGCGTGTGCGTGTGTGTGCGCGTGTATTATCATCTAGACAGAGGAGACGGAGATAGAGGGATGAGTCATTCACACATTGTGCGCGTTTCTCCTCGTGTCTCAGTAAAACGCACAAACACACAAACTCAGACACACATCCTCGTGCTCACACACACACACACACACTCGCACAGGGAAATGAAAGGATGTGGGCGAGTGAAAGGATAGAAGGAGCGAAAGCGACAGGATAAAGAGATGGTGTGAAGAGGATGTGTGTGAAAGAAAAAGTGCATGCATGAGTGAAGAAATCACTGTAGACTCACACACACACGCACACACGCACGTCCACTTTCCTCAGACTGAACGCTCATATTCAATTTGAAAGAAAAATAGGACTTAGCGCTTTGTTCAATCAGACCACAGAGGTAATGCTAATGAACGAGAGGCTGACCTGACCATAGTGACCGCTGGTTGCCGAGCTGAGTTGATGCTGAGTTGGCAGAAACGCTTGTTGGGTTTAAGAGGAATTGGTTGTTTGGTGATAAGTTGGTTGGTTTGGTCGGCGTATTGAGTATTTTCAAAGGAAGGTTGATATATTTCCTGTCATGTCGTGTAGCATGTCGTTATCTTAAAGATCTTTGATTGAGTCAGTCATCATCTTCTCAATAACTTCTTGGATTGGATTCATTTAAAATCATTAAAAATAAAAATGAAATGTGCTCAATTAACATGTTTGTTTGCCGTACCTTCTGACTGAAGTCCAGGAGCACGGAGTGAAGCGTGCCATTTGGCGGGTACAGCGGCGTGTGTGGCATTAATCCCTCATAGCTGCTGCACGGTGTGGGGCTGTGAAAAACAAAAAGGAAGGAAAAAAAGACTTTCTAAACAGCCTCACAAATAACAGTTCCATTCAAATGTACGAAAAACACCAGTCTCTCTCTCTGTGTGTGTGTGTGTGTGTGTGTGTGTGTGCGCGCTTACGCTTTCTGGTCTTGACCATCTCTGGGTGGTTTGTCCTCAACCAAAAGTAATACTGTTGGGCCTATTAGGACCACTTTGAATTTATTTCAGTGTAAAAAAAGTCGGTCCTGGACTCTTCTGGAAACAAATCTCCTTAATGCACGGATACACGAGTCAAAATCACGGGAATGAGCCACTTCCAAATAAACGGCCTTACCATGTACTTGACACCTCTGCGGCCTGAAATAGTTAAAGGCCGAGGCATCAATCTGGCAAGGACATAAACACATAGAATGACAGTATTTTTGTGTAAGCGTAGACGGCATAACGTCCCCTTACAACATATACTTTCACGGAAATGACAAAGTAGAAGTTTGGACACACGGTGCTCACTGATGGCACGTGACGGCAGAATACCAGCTGCTGCGTGGCGTGCATGAATAACGATGGCCGACTCTCCTTGCTCACGCTGGACTGCAACATGGCAACCGCTGCATCTTTCCTAACCTTGACCGACAGTACTTGATTAATGCCCTGCACCGTTATTTAACTTTTTGTTCTCTCTTGATCTGCGTCACTTACAGAGCTTAGCGCTCCTTTCGGCCTCGAAATGGTTTGAACGTGAGAATCCAGGCTGCGGTCCACTTGATGTCGTTCCAGGTTGAGAAATGGACTATGAGACAAGGAGTCGCATCGCACTCGTGATTTAAGGTGACGTCGGCAGAGATGACTCTACTCTAGTTCAGGATTGTGTTGAGAGTTGGCAAGCTCGGACGGAGGATCGAGCCAAGACTACCGTGACTCTTTAAAAAAAGAGGCCACACAGCCAGACTGAAGTCTTCAACAATGCGTGGGTAGACAGGCTGAAATGCTCTGATCATGTTTCGGATCTGCTGGGTCACTTGACTTTTCAAAAGTTCTTCGATGAGGCATCTGATGACCTCAATCAGAAAATCTAGAGATGCTGTTGTCACTGTGCCATGCCGGAACACATTCCTACCTAACGATGGACTTTTTTAAACTGATGTCATAATAACAAAGAGGAGTTAAGGCAGCAAGTGTATAAGGCTAAAGAGCGGTTTAAAAAAAACTATAGGCATGAAGAATGGTATAGAACTATAGGCAGTGAGTGTCAAGTTCCTGTGTCTCAGTCCCCTGATCAACTGACCCAATGGTGAAGCCACTGGAGCGGCGTGCGGTCTGAACAGAGGGTTAATTGCCATCCCAGGAGGTAATAAGCGAGGGCAGCCATGGAATTGCCAAGCGTTCCTTCCCCACTATGCTGTATTTGTCAAGATGTGACAGGAACTCAAGCGCAGACAGAACAGGAAATAAAGCAAAGTTTATTACAGCCAAGATCCAGAAAGTCCAAAAATATAAAAACGTCATCGGGGTACAGCAAAGATCCGAACAAGGAAGAGAGGAGAGCAGAGGAATAAAATCACACAGCAAAACTCCAAAACCCGGTGAACGGGAAACAGGAAAAGTCACAACACAACAGGCAGACGGAGACAGAAACACTCGTGGTGCACGCAGAGAAAAATCAACGGAGGGGAACTTGCAACAAGGAGAAAAAAAGGAGGGGCTTAGATACACAGACAAATGAGCAAATCAGGAATAGGTGAGACACATGAGGTAATCAGGTTAGGAGACTCGGAACGTGGGTTCAAGTCCCAGGATCGACCTCCACACCTTCCTGTGTGGAGTTTGCGTGTTCTCCCCGTGTCTGGGTCGGTTTCCCACACCCACAAAAACATGCGTTACCTTAGGCTAATTGCTCCTGCAGTTGCCCTTGACCAAGGCACTAGGCGGACGATCTGGAGTTGGTCCCCTGTGTGTTTGCGTGAGTGTGCTGCCCACTGCTCCTCATAGTTAGGATGGGTTAAACGCAGAGAATTAATTTCCCTTTGGGGATCAAGAAAGTACTGTTCTTTCTTTCCTCTTTCTTTCTTTCTAAACATAAGAAAAATGGAAACAAAAGAATATGGTAATGAGACGGAGGAACAAAAACAACAAATACATACAAACACATTATAACAGCAAACAAGGCAAAATGGAGTGGCAGCACTGACTGTATTTCCTCAGGCCGGGCTCAACCGTCCAGCTGACATCCAGGATGTGGCTGTGGACCCCCTTCCTCTCCAGAGACCCTCTCTGGTGCATCTGTCTGGAGACAAACCGTGTGGAGAAGTCCACCCCTGATTTTAGAAACCCTTGCGAATCAAATCAATCAGGGGTCTGGTCAGGGAGGTAATTATTACCTGCAAGATCCAGGGTCCCTTGTAGGTCCATTTGTTCCTTATAGGTCCCCTTTGGCACTCCTTCCCATACCGCCCGGGTCACCTACGGCACCACAACACGAGCCCAGGTACTTGAAGTTCACACTATGGGCACTTAGCCTGGGGAAAGATTGGGGAAGACAGGAGGGATTACAGTGGGAATGGGGTTTGGGAAAGGGCGTGTGTCGAATGAGGCCCAGCAGGAACCCTCCTCCTGAGAGTCAGGGCTCGGATTCTGTTAGTGGGTCTCTGCCTGAGCAACAACTTCCTCCATTGTATGGGAGAGGTGGCACAGGAGCCACGTGTAAACACGGACAATCTACTCAGTGACCACACTCTCAGTGATGTCATCCACAGCCCGCCCCTCTGGTTACAGCCAGTACCTCGGCTGGACCATCAGCTTCTGCGATAGGGAGTGAGGCAACTCAGGTGTTTAAAACACAAAACTATAGAAAACATATATCACTCAGTAACCACTTGCAGCTCTTTCCAGCTCTCTCTCTCTCTCTCTCTCTCTCTCTGTCGGTGCCCTCTGTCTGTCTAGGCTTCAGAGGGTGGACCATCTTTTGCAAAGTCTGTACTTTATTGATAGTTAGATGCAGCCACTTCTGAAACCCTAACCTAGATAGAACAGATTGGAATCCTAGAACCACACGCCTACACCGAAGTGATAAAATATTTAAGTGACTGGCTGGCTTGTTTACTTGATTTCTGATTTGCTGATAATTTAGTCATTTAGTTGAGTCAAATGCTGATCAGTTGATATATTTGATGCTTAACGGATTGGCAACTTTATTCGTTGGTTTGATCTTCTGTAGTGAACAGAAAACTAAATCATGGATAAATTATTGATAAACTGATTGTTGATTGGTCCCATTAGTTCTTTGATGAGTTGATTAAATAAGGATGCTTTCCCCTGTGTGAGTGTGTGTGTGTCTTCTTGGTTTTCAATTCATGCGCACACACACAAACGCGCGCAGCAACCCGGAGAGAGGAGAGAGAGAGAGAGAGTCATTGTGTGACTCCGTAGCAACCGAAGGAGCTTAATTAGAGAGGAAAAAAATCAGCCCCTTTAAGATGAAAAGGAAAAGAGAGAATGAATGATGCAGATGAATAGAGAGTGAGAGGAAACGGCAGAAAGGTGTGTCGTGAAAGGAGAGAGACGGCGAGTGTGTGTGTGAGAGAGAGAAGCGGCGAGTGAGAGAAAACAAGCGGGAGCGGGAGTGCTAATGAAATATGAATGAGTTCACAGGGGCTTCAGTCAGTTCTCTCCCTCTCTCTCTCTCTCTCTGTCTCGCTTTCTGAGTGTGTGTGTGCGAGTGTGTGCGAGTGTGTGTGTGTGTGTGTGTGTTCAGAGGTTAAACTGTGATAAACCCGGTGTCCTACAGTGTCGTGTTGCATTATACAAACGCAGCACAGAAACAAATGGAGTACTGTATACAAACACACACAAACACACTGTCTGACAAACACCGCAGGAGTCTGAATCATGGTGTGCTAACGGTGTGTGTCTGTGCGTTTTTGTGCTGAACATCACAAACACACTGCCTTTATCTGCGTCAAAGCAGCTGACGTCAACACATCAACAAATATAGTGAAGAGACGTTGCTACCTAAAAAACACAAAATGTTGCCATGGGGACCAGGTCATTATCACTGTCTGTTTGACAGAACACTGATTGATATGACAGCTTACATGATGAATATCATGTGGGAGTTTCAGCTGTGCCAATCACCGGCTACGTTTACTTGCAAGCGATCCATATGTATGAACGGCATTAATAGAATTCCGGGGTACGGATTATACAGTATGACACGCACTGGGTAAGGAAGTCCATGTGGAGGGCGCTCACTCCAATCATAAAGTTTACATGTCGGAGTAAATCGCGTTTGGAACTCTGCAACTTTTTTCTGATTTCACTCTGATTATTGTGTACATGACATTTGAAAAACAATGATTTTTGCCTCTAACTTGGGCGTTGTGTTTATTCTGGTAATTACACAGCAATATGTGAAATATGGGACAGTTTATGTTCATTCATAAAGATTCTCTCCGATTTTAAAGAGCACACCAGTATAACATTACAGCCACATTGTTGTAAGGGGTGAATTAGGTAAAATCCAACAAAAAGAGCATTTTAATGAGCTGTTGCATATCTAAAACACATTAAAATGCGTTTCCTAGTGTAATATCAAAGTGGGCATGACAACCTAACAAAGGAAACCTAAACTTTAGAGAGCCACATTCAGAGATGTGTCACATGTCATGTCACAAGGGGGTCAGGGTGCAGTGTGAGATGCATCGCGGACAGATGAGGGCACAAAACATGTGTGTCATTGTGTCGTTTATGAATCAATTGATGGACACACTGTAGTGCCTCTTTCAGGGCAAATTCTTAAAAAGCTTGGTAATTGGTGTTTTTGCATGATTTTTTTGTGTCATGTTGCTAGATCAGTCTTTCTACCAGAGAGACTTGTGAACCTAAATAAGTTATTTATTGGAACAAATGTATAATAAAAATGTTTTTCTGGCGTAGTCCCCAACGTTTGCAGCGTTTGCAAATCCTTAACGCCTCCACAGATCCTGCTGGTGCACGAGGCGCTTCGCCCCAAAAAAGGAGAGACGAAGGAAAAGCTGAGAGAAGTTACAAAGCAACCAGTCTTTGGAGCAGGGACACTGAATCTGAAAAACAAAACCAGGAGAATCAACACCAGGTTAGATATTTGTATAATATCCAGTGTTAAGCGGCCTTTTATTCTTTTTGGATCGGTGAAACTAACTGGCCGTTGCGTTGACCGTTTATTCTTTTGTGCCGTTGGAACCGTGTAAACCAGCAGCTGAAAAGTGAAAGGTAAAACTGAATAGAATGCAGGGGGCATGTGGAAGATAATCTGAAGATACTGGTACACCTCGTCTCTGAAAATGAAGACCACCAGGCACATGCAGGTACTGGAGTGTTTTGAGCGGGCAGAATTCATTCTGAGTGAGATTAGCTGGTGGAAAGAATAGAACATCAATTGTGATGAAAGGTGAGTATGAAGTGGGAACAGCTACGATGAAGACTCTCTCCAACTGTCTTCATTGCTTCAAGTTTAACACAAAGAACTGATGAGACAGGATGCTGAAGATGGGACTCTGAAGAACTTTTATTCAATTGTTTGCCTCTCTGTGCATCTCTAAATGTGATCCCACTTATATAAGATAGTTTGCTGCGTATGGGCTAAGGTCAAGGGTTATTTCTGTCAATCCCAGCAGGTCATTTCCAGCTTCTTCCAACCAGGATTAAGACAGGTTTGGAAGGTTTATCAACACATGTGGTACTTGTCAAATCGCCGCTAAGCCCAACCAGAGGGTATCTCCTCACCTCTGAAACCAATACTCTTGCCCTCCAACTCTTTCAAATATCTGCCAGGGGACTAGGTTAGCCTTTGTCCCATCCAAGAGTTTGCCATTCAGGCACTGTGCCAAACCACTCACTACCTGGCAGTTAGCCATTATCGCAAAGTGTAGTCTGAAAGAACAGGGTCACGGAGTTAGGGTAAGACAGAAAGAATTCTTGTCTAGTGTGCAAAAACGTGGTTACCTACCAGAGTCAGGTCCTTTCTTTAGATTGCATCAGACACTAAAATCACTACTGAGGTATAGTGTTGAGCTTGACTGGGACCGAGTTGGGTCTCCCCTGGCTAATACTCGCTATTTGAGAGATGAGACTGGTTATAACCTTAACAAATTAGTCTTTGGTCCTGCTGGTCAGGTGCCCACTGCTGCTATTGCCGATATGAGGGGCACTGCACAGCCAACACACAATGATGGTGGTTTCCGTTATCATCCTGCTGATACTTGAGGGGGATCAGAGAAAATTGTAGCTTTTGTTTAACAGGAAAGTTGCGTCTCAAAAATGTGTACCAGATGATCTACACATTGTTTCAAGAGGTTTACCGACCCATACAAGATAGGAATCATCCTGTGAACGCCTCTGATCACAAGAAAAAGGTAAAGTCTGATGTGCTCAGGTTATTCTATGGGAGCCAAGTTGAAGGTCATCAGTAACGTTCCCTCTGCCTTCTAAGGAGCAACGTCTGTTTCTTAGAACGGCAGGGTACTACAAAGGTTTCTGTCAAATATCTGCCAAGGTCGTGGTTCCTCTGACTAATCTTCTCAGCACCACGGCCCAAGTGGTCAGACATCAGTCAGCAGTTGTTCTCCACTCCCTCTGTGCTGACTGCTCTTCACGTACTCCTTTATTTATCTACGAACACCAAAAGGCATCCTGGCCATCCAGCATTTTGAAGAGTTGGTTCCACCTCTGTGTTATTTAGAGCACAAGATTTAGACTGTAGTTGTTAGAAGAAGAGATACTTGCTGTGGTTAATATTTTCTCTTTCATACCCTTTCCCGTAGACATCACTCGTGAATTCATTTTTTTGTGTTGCTTAGTCTGTAAACGGTTGTGGCCAATGGATGGGCATGTTGGCCCACAGTGGTTCCCTGTCCTGCATCCTCTTCTGGCTTCTGACATGAATCTCTGACGACCTCTCCCATGGCAGTCAATGTCATCCAGACTCTACTCCACCGACCGCTCCATCGGCCTCTCAATAGGTCTCTCGGCTACTTGTCTTTGTCCCTGTGGCAGTCTGTCCATTGGCCTCCATCTTATTCCGCCAGCTGTCCGTCCACCGGCCTCACACTCTGCTCCAGCAGCAGCCTGTCCAATGGCTTCCACTCCGCTCATTCGGTCCAGCTGGAATGGTCAGAAGGAAAACCCATCATCATTTTCGAGCAGTAGAAGTGCTTTCCAGCCTGTATCAGCGATCGTTAACTCTAGCACCCACGTGGAGAGGACCATGAGTGAAAAGCTGCACCGATGCCTCTGTTTGGGGGAAACTCCATCCTGCATGTGTAACTTACCTGAAAGTTGCTTTAGTATTCAGAGAAGATGTTTATTTTTGCCCATCCATATTCTAGCGTAAGGGGTCAGTGAATAAATTGTATGAATACTCAAACCTTCTACGTTTTAAGGGTAGGGACAGAGGTATGGTTATGCAGCCTGAATTTCACAGAAAGGGAGAAGGAAACGGATAGTATTTCGGCGTCGTGTAGTACTTGAGCGATCACGTCCTTCTTGTCAGAATACAGATGGAGATCCGTTCACTTATCAGATTTTTGTAAAGACCAGAAGACTTGACAAAAATGTTGAACTGTTCCTTTAAGTGAGGATAATCAGGGCATCCAGCAGTGTCAGGTTTCATAGTCAGTGCCACCACCTTCCGGAAACACACAAGTGTGCACACACTGAGTGCACACACACTTTTATGCACTGCAGTCAAAACAGCAGCTCCACTTTGTCTCCATTGTGTGTGTGTGTGTTTGTGTTTTTCCATTGATGTGTGTATAATGTGTGTGTAATAGTGAGTGTGTCTGTATAATGTATGTGTGTGTGTGTGTGTGTGTGTGTGTGTGTGGACGTTTGTGCGAGTGTGCGCTCATAAGTGTGTGTGGCTGCCTAACACCGATGCCCAGGACGATGGATTGAATTGCTAATGTGCCAGAGGGAGTGTGTGTGTGCGTGTGTGTGGGTCGTCTGGCCGGGCGAGCGAGCAAGGCTGTTTAGCGAGCGAGACGAGAAGCGCTACCGATGAATATTTAAACAGAGAGAGAGGCCATCATTTATTGATGTTGGTGAAGGGAAAGATGAATAGCTCGTCTGTGTACACAGCATTGGAGGTGTGTGTCTGTGTGTTTGTGTCTGAATGTGAGGCAGAATCCGCAGAAATGACTGATTGTGAGTTTGAATTTGTGGAAGCTGTAAATGGAAGTCAACTTTTCTGCGTTTCAAAAGTGAGTAAAAATCAAGCCGAGAAGAAATGAATGATTTTCCGATGTTCAAAACGAGGAGGCAGAGAGCGAGACGGAACGTGGGGAATCCACCATCTACTGAATTGTACGCGTGAATTGAAATCAATTTGCAAAAGTCCAAAAGTGAACTGAAATCAAGTTATGTTCTGCAGGAACGTGAGGTGAAACTACAACGTTGGTTTTGGCGTAAAAAAGTCATGGAATGAGTCGAAATCAAGTCCAGATGAGCCAAAATCCATAGTAGTGGTCGTTGGCAGCAGATGAGTTTAATCAACCAAATCACACACTGTTGGAATTTAACAGCAGCATTGGTTCCTGAGGAGGGACTGAACATTCTGTGTGTGGTGAGTTACGTTCAGCACGTCCAGTTTTCCTTCCCGGTATAGTTGAGATCGTTCAGGCAGTCGGACTGGAGGACAGTATGGGAACTTGGTTTTTAACAGCTGTCTCTGATAGGTGTGGCCCCTGAGGACCGCTTAGAGTCCGAGCATTCAGCTAGCCTGGCTGTGTCACACGTACGCCAATGTACACCGCGTGAAAGTATTTCCTGTCTCTTTGTGTTGCTGACAGATATCCAGATTACGCAGAGGTCTACTCCGCTTCCACGTTCTCCATCTTTCACAATTAGTAAATAACCTTAGCATTAGCAAGAGGCAACAATCTCTCCCTTAGCTGCTGTAGAAACCGACATCCACTGAGTGTGAAAGTGGACATATTGTGACTGGAGACGTGGACTGGCATCCTTCCTGCTCTGAGTCATTCTTACAGAGAACAAAGGGGAGACTACAGTACGGAACCATTGTTTTTGACAACTGACTCTCAGTTTTCTTACCTGAAGATGTAAAAAAAATCATGTTGTCCGTCCGACTAGTGTGGCTGTGGCTATTGACGGGCCGCCAGTGGTCTAAATTAGAGTCAAAATCGAGCAAAGTCGCGTGAAGGTAAGATTCTAAAGATGTCAGAATACAAGGCGATGTCGGTATGTATAAAAATAAGAATTACTGTTACTGTTAATCCAGTAACGCTCTGAGTCTGAGGAAGCCCAAATATGAAATTGGATATCGAGAGGCGTAGCGTTATAGAATTCCGGATGGATATGGGTAAGCCTGGATGTAAATCTAAATCATTTTTAAAATCTGTGGGAGCAAGAATGTCACTTAGGAGTCTGAATAAGTGGAAATCAATCAGAGAGAGAGATTTCGTCAAACAGAAATCCTCCAGCACTTTATCACACACACACACGCACACACGGAGAAACACGCAGCGCTCTTGCCTTGCTGGCAGAGTAATTGCTGCCTCTTTCAGCTCTCATCTTTCAAAGAGAGAGAGAACAAAACGAGAGACAGACAGCCAGAGAGAGAGAGAGAAAACAAAAGTTATGCAGGAGGAAAGAAACAAAGAAAAAGAGAGGTTGTTTAACGTTTACATGTCAGCCGGAAGGTGAGAGGTCAAAGATCGGCGGGGTCGACCTTCACGAAGGTGTTCAATGAACGAGCATCTGCCTCCACGCACGGGCGAGGAGAGAGAGGTGTTCAAAGGATTGCACAAGGACGAGATAGAATCACTTTGTAAGCGAGAGAGAAAAGGAGAGCGAGTGAGAGAGGGAGAGACAGTGAAAAAGGAGGAGAGGGTTCAGAGGAACGCACGAGGGCGAGCAAAGCTGTGTGTGCGGGAGAGGAAGAAAGAGAGACAGGGAGATGTTCAGATGGGTGCACACAAGGACGAGCGAGCATGTGTTTGTATGAGAGAGAGAGAGAATAATGGAGGAGGGAATCGAGACGGTTTCAAGGTTCCCCTTTCCATTTGCTCGCTCGCCCGCTTTCTCTGCCTCCTTCTCCTTTTTCTCTCCCTTCCCTCTCTCTGTCTCTCTCTCTCTGCCTCGCACACGCGAGCACACACTCTCACAGCCAAACAAGGTCTCTCTCTCTTTCTCTCCCTCACACACACACACAGACACACACACACACACACACACACACACACACACACACACACACAGCCAGACACGATTTCTCTCTCTTTCACAGACACGCACACACACACACATAGCCAGACACGATTTCTCTCCC
>OMNV01013638.1:0-10903 GCA_900303265.1 Brotula barbata
CTGACAAAGACTAGTCTGTCCCTGAGTCTGACGAAGACTAGTCTGTCCCTGAGTGTGACGAAGACTAGTCTGTCCCCTAAGTCTGACAAAGACTTGTCTGTCCCTGAGTTTGATGAAGACTTGTGTGTCTCTGGGTTTGATGAAGACTTGTCTGTCCCTAAGTTTGATGAAGACTTGTCTGTCCCTAAGTTTGATGAAGACTTGTCTGTCCCTAAATTTGATGAAGACTTGTCTGTCCCCAAGTATGATGAAGACTTGTCTGTCCCTAAGTTTGATGAAGACTTGTCTGTCCCTGAGTTTGACGAAGACTTGTCTGTCCCTACGTTTGACGAAGACTTGTCTGTCCCTAAGTTTGATGAAGACTTGTCTGTCCCTAAGTTTGACGAAGACCTGTCTGTCCCTAAGTTTGATGAAGACTTGTCTGTCCCTGAGTTTGATGAAGACTTGTCCATCCCTGCAGCTCCAGTGGCTGAACAGTTACTACGAGACGATCCGCAGCCTGTTGGGTCCTGAGCTGGACCGTCAGGGTCTGGGTGAGGAGAAGGACTGGATGCTCCGGAATACCCAACCTTTCCCTGAGTCCGGATCGTCTGCGTCCGTCAGCTCTTCCTCACTGACCCTCGTCACTCTGACCCTCGCTCTGTTTTACACCATCTAAGGCCCCCTCTCTCTCGCTCTCTCTCCCTTCTCTCTCTCTCTCCCTCTCTCTCTCGCTCTCTCTCCCCCTCTCCCCCCTCTCTCTCTCTCTCCAATTAAAGCATACTTGCACTCTGTTACCCTATGCAGTCTTTATTGAAGGTTGTATTTCAGCTCCTTTTTCCAGATTGGACAGATGTTTTTATTTAATAATGTAATGGATAAATGTGGGTTATTGTATTGATTTGTGACTTTTATGATTTATTGATTTCTTCGTTTTTCTAATTGGACGTTTGTCCTGTATGAGCAGCTGAAACACTCCCAGTTCATTTTGATTTCTCTCTTATTAAACCAAGATCTTTTACCCCCTTGGCTTCGTTCTCTTGAGGATCACGGCCTCCTTTTCACTCCAACCTGAGCGTTTTTCTTCACACCATCTTGACTCGTTCTCTGCCTGCTCAACCGTAGCTCGCCGTATGTGAAGAGATGTTGCGGTTTATTTCTGCCACAAGTGAAGAACTCCTGCCAGCAGACAACCAGTTGCCTGGCAACAATTTTCTGAGCGACTGGAAGGTGCGAATGTCGTCAGCTATCGTGCATGACAGCAGCAGTTTGAGTTTTCAGCTGTGAGGTGTCGTATGCGAGACGGACAACTTAAGAAATGCGGCGTTCGTCCACATCCTCTTTGTTGTCATCGCTTGTGTTACAAAAAAGCAAAAATGGGAAGAGTTGTTGAAAGTGTGAGGTCATTGCTGGTTGCCAGGCTGGTTTTCTCCCTGTGAAGAGTCTGTCAGTGAATATCAGCTCTTTGCCACTCTTTGTTTTGCTCTGTACAAACCTCATCGTCTTGCCTCCGAAAGCAACAGGAAGTTAAAATAGGGCATCCTCTTCTCATGTGGCATGGCACCACACCAAAATAACACGCTGAATTCAGCCTACCGTCAACTTCCCTCTCTGCTCGTTCTAATAATGTTTGTTTTGTCTGCCGGGCTCGTCTCTCTGAGTCACTCGAGCTGTTTCTCGCTTTTTCAGCCTCTGTCCATGTGTTGTTAGGTTGTCTCTGTGAACGGGCCCTGCGCTCTAAAAATATCCTCCGTTTGACGTCTTAATGTGTCTGATCTCTGACCCCTCCATCACTGTGTGTGATTTTGGGCCTCCTGTGTGTTGGGTAAACGCCTGCTGCAGCTGCAGAACTCTTGGTGAGTTTCAAAACGTCTTTCACTTCCACACAACAAAGGACAAAGTGCAAGTGCACAACCTGGGACGCGCACACACACGCGCGCTTTTTCTGCTGCACCATTTTACGTTTATAGTTTTGCCTGACAGCAAATTTAGTTCAACATTCTGAAGAAGTGGAACTTGTTGGTAGGAAATGGAGTGAGCATTGGGCAGCAGAGCTGAAGTAAAAACCACAATCTGCGGTTAAGAGTTCAGTCCAATGTGTCGGGTCACTTTTTAACCACAGTTTGGCACTTAAAAGTCACAAAGCCAGCAGACTGTGAACTCCAGCACCAAAAATTGGGTTTGCCTCTCGTTTCTCCTGTGTGGTCATGTGACTTCCTCTCTCTCAGCCTCTGCCTTCTGCCGCTCAGCCCGTCAGCCCCGTCTTCCTCTTCAGTTGTTGGCGTTGACACCAGGTCTCACTCGCCGCCGTCTCACCCCAGGACCGCCGAGAACCAAGATGTTGAGGCGAAAATCTTCCAACGCCTCTGAGAAGGAGCAGGTGCAGAAGAGGAAGGTGAGCAGAGTTTGGGGGTTTGGGGGTTTGGATCTTAGACCTTTAAAGGACTGTCACTCATAGATATACGGCTCATGAAACTGTCAGCACTTCCATTTAAAACTTTTTCATCTGGATTCACACAAATATTGGGGTTCTCTGGCTGCATCCTACTCCACACGTAGCCTCGCTGTCCTTATGTTGTGTATTGTGATTTTATTATCTTATCTCACACATGCTCAACTGACACAGGATGTTTCACTGGAGCTGCTGCAAACGTTTGTGGTGAAGCTGAGCAGAGACAAAGGGCTCCGATGGCTCCTGAGGAAGAGTTTTGAGTGCCTGTGTGCTCTCTGTGCGTGTGTGAATCATGGCTGCCGATGTGGCCTGAGTCACACTGAACTCTGCGGTTCCTCCTGCCACCCTGAGAGCCTCCTACGTCTCACCCATTCCTTAAGTTTCCAGCCGCTCTGCTGCTGCTCCGGTTTCGTCCTCAACCCTGTTATTACATCTCCTAACACACTACCCTCACCAGGCGTGTGGTCATACTCGGTCCTCTGTTTGTGATGGAAGACAGTCGAGGCTGAAGTGAGAAAAAAATAGTCATTTAGCTCTGAAACGTCCTGACAGTGAAGTCATTTGTTCCCACGTCTGCGTTGGCGGTTTGATTCTTTGGGGTTAACAGACTGTGGGGCCATCAGATGCTGAGGCTCTCTGGGTGTCTGCAATGATTGGCAGGCAGCAGCAGCAGCTCGATCTATCTGTTTCCTGTGGTTTCAACCGAGATGCAAGAAGTACGGTTCGAGATAAGATGGGGCAATTTGACGCGGTTTTATGGAAAATCATAGCAGAAAACGTGCCAGAAGAACTGATAGAAATGCTGATTGTAGATGCCGAGCTGCAGGCGTCTGAGAACAGCCCGCCTTCAGGGGGCGGCCATGCTGCACACGTTCAGCCACGCACGTCTCTCTGTCTCTCTGTCCTGGGGTATTTTTGGTTAGTTTGAAAACCTTTTTGTCTCTTTAATTCAATTCAATTTTATTTATATAGCGCCAAATCACAACAAAAGTTATCTCATGGCTTTATTGTCTGATAACTGTAGACACAGTCAACATCACACACACACACACACACACACACACACACACAGCTCCAGATTTACAACTGAGGTTTCCTCCACCGTTTATTCTATGAACACAGTCGGGGAGATAGGAACAAGTTGCCATGACATCGGCATTATCTCTGTCCCCTCTAAAAACCACCAAAACAACTGACACACACACGCGGACCCCCAGATACTGACTGTTGTCCACGGTGCTCATGCTCACTCTTATCCGTTTCCAGCTCACCCTGCAGAGGTCCAGCAGCTTCAAGGATTTCATGAAGCACAAACCCCCGTCTCCTGTGGTGTCTGATAAGGAGTTCACACTGGAGGAGACGGTAAGTCAGATGGTTACTCACACACACACACACACACACACACACACACACACAGAGAGATGTGTGTTTGTTCATGTGTGTTTTGTGGAAGTGTTTTTTTTTTTTTATCACCGTTTGAAGTTCCTATAGATCTTATCTCGTTCTCCTTCAGAGTCCAGGTAGGTCAGCGTAAAACCATTTCACCAAATCGCTACAGAAGTCACCAAGGTGCACAAAGGGAAGCGGAAATACACTCAGGCTGTTACAGAAGTGCAGCGTGTTCTTCCTAGCAACACGCACAGCTGCCAATGTTTGCACATGGCAATATTTTGAAATGCGCATTTTGCATGATGGGAAGTTGGAGAATAAACTGGTGACTGGGTTCAGAAGAAGAAGAGAGGAAGTAAGAGATAGCATGACGCACAGTGATGCATCGAAGTGATGAGACATGACACGAGCAGACAGGATGTCAGTCAAGCAGAGAGCCTCCAGCAGACATTTACAGGGCCCCAGCACCTCCCCAGGGGCCTCCAAACACCGGTTCAGAACAGTCCTGTTTGGTATTTATACGCATAACAGTACACACAGTAAAATGAGAGCGAGAGAGAGAGAGAGACCACAAAAAAAAACAACACAGGTTTGAAAACAAACTCTATGTTACTACAAAGTGGTTTTTATTCTGCACGGTGTTCATTAGCAAAAACAGAACAAAAATACGTTTATTTCAGGTAGAATCAACAACAAGGCGAACACACGTTACACACTAATGGATGAATATCAGAGAGGACAAAAAAAGACTTTCTACTTCTTAAAAACTACTAACTACACTGTCTCTACAACCACATTGGTATAGGGTGAATCCATATTTCAGGGTGTGATGTTGTTTTGCAAACCAACACCTTTGTTGCGTCTCTGTCGCCTCAGACTGCTGAATACGGCGCCGGAGAGGAAGCTGTGAAAAGTGGCAGCAAGCTGGGCAAGAAATGGCGAAATGTGATCTCACGCACCATGACACGCAAAACATCCAAGATTGTGCAGAAGGCTCTGGCTGAGGAGGGGGTAAACACACACATTTCATCATCTTCACTCATTAAAGTCACGACAGGATATCCCAGTATTTCACAATTACAGTCTGACGGTTTATACATATGTGCAAATAGATGTGTAAGTCTTTATAAGTACAAAAGTGAAAATAATGTGATTATACTACGGTAAAGTTTAAAAGTTTAAAAGTTTTTATCTTCTTCCGCCTCTGTGATTCTCCTGAAAGACGAACTGTTCGCACCAGATGATTGACTCCATCTAGTGGTCAAATGTTTGTATTGCAGCTGCCTGTTATTAAAAGCAGCATGAATCTCAGTTGCTTGACTTTTCTGAACTTCTTGTCAAAATCTGAAGAAAATGACGCTCAGGTATTAAACTACAAAATTAGAAATGTTCCAAAAAACCTCACAACAGCTGTTTATATCTTCAAAAATCTTCAATCGTCTTCAGAAATGGGTCGTCCATCAACACGATGACGTATCCTGACGTTCTCTTCTGTCTGACGCTCTGACGTTCTGAGAAATAAAAAAAATTTAATCAGCAAGAAATGAAAGTGCCATTATAAAAAAATTGAAGATTCACATTTCTGCTTTATTATGAGAGTTACAGCAGATAGACAGACAAGAAGAAGAAGGCAGAGAGAGAGAGGGGACGACATGAAACAAAGGGCACAAGCTGGAATCAAACCCACGTGGGATGCGCTTCCATCCCATTAACCACCGGGGCGCCCCTCCATTTTATTAGTAGTAGAAACAATTTTTGGGGCACTCGGTGGATCACGTGGTCCCGTCTCTCTTTCAGCCCGGTCCTTCCTGTCTCTCTCTCTCTCTACATCGCAAAAAAGCAGAAATGCCAAAAAAAGAGAAATAATTTGAAGTCTGTTGCATCATAATGTGAATTCAAGTTCCAAGTAAAAAGAATTCAGAGAGCATCAAGGCTGCACAGTCATCTAATATCTGTCACTTCAACAGGTCCTCTAGAAACATGGATTCATGTCTAAAAAGTCCAAATGTCCCCAATGAAAGTCTTTGAATCTTAAACGGACATCTTTGTGCTCCCAGGTGGACAGCGATGAGGAGACCTCACCCTCTCCCATCTCTGACTGGACTCCAGACCTGAGAGCAGGACAGAGGACGTCCGTGTGCTCCACGGGGTCAGAGGACACCTTGCCCAGTCCCTTCAGCCGTCAGCTGTCTGGCAGTAAGACGCTCCGTCCTGGTCTTGTCTCCCTGTCTCCTTGTGATCTGAACAAATCTGTGAGCTCACTTCCTCTCTGTGCATCTCAGGCGGGGACAGACAGAGTTTGGACAGTGGCTACTGCCAGAGGGACAGCATGAAACTGGAGGAGAACGGTCTGTCTTACAGCGGGCCCTTCTGTGGACGAGCGCTGGTCCACACTGACTTCACTCCCAGCCCCTACGACGTGGAATCACTCAAACTTCAAGTAGGTCCAGGGGGACTTTGTCCTCCATACGCACGCCGAACGTCTTCGGCCGTTTCATTAAGTCGTCCCCTGAGAGCTTGTTAGCCGTGTGGAACAGAAACACTCGTTCTTATTATCATTTCTCAAACACAATTAATCAGAGACGGTTTGACTCACTGTCACTGATGAGCTCATTAGAGGAGAGAGAGAGGAGACGAGAGGAGAGAGAGAGGAGAGGAGAGAAGAGGAGAGGAGAGGAGAGACTTTCCATTTATTCATTCTCTTGTATGTGTTTATTCATGTGATCCTCCTCGGACTCCTAGACCTCTAAGACCCATCAGACCTCCGGTTTTAGTCTTTAAATGAGATCAGTACCTGATAGACAAAAGGCTTGAAATTTTCCCGTCTCAGAACCTGGAAATCTTCTGTGTTTTTTATTTTGTAACCCTCTTCCTTTCCCGTCTGTTACAGAAAGGTGACATCATCTTCATCATTGAGAAGCCCCCAGTGGGGACCTGGACCGGGAAGCTCAACAACAAAGTGGGCTCCTTTAAATTCATCTACGTTAACCTCCTGCCTGACGAGAGCCCCCCGGTCAGGAGGAGACGCTGCCACAGCAAAACCAAAGGGGCCAAGTCCAAACCCAAGACCCTGGAGGAGGTGTTGGACAGCATGGGACTGGCTGTAAGGGACCCCCCACACTAACACGATGAGGATCTCAGGATCTCAGACACAGATAAAGGTGACCTCTGTTGTCCTGTGTTTCAGGAGCTGAGCTCTCTGCTGTCCATGCACGGGTTCCAGAGTCTGGAGGACTTCACGGGGTTGAAGGAGTCCCACCTCAACGAGCTGAACATCACCGATCCAGAGCAGCGCGCCAAGATCCTCAACGCCACAGATCTGCTCAGAGAGTGTAGGTCCAAGTCCCGGTACTTCATGTTCATGTCTTAAAAAAAAAAAAAAATGTTTTAATCATCGTGTCTGACCTGACACTCCCTTGTCACATGACATGATGGACGTTCAGTGACGTGATAGGAAGGGTTTGGATAAAAAAAAAAGAAAGAAAAGACAAAGACAGTAGGTGGAAGGAAAAGAGACAGACACGGACGTCCAAACTCGACCAAACTCGACCCCCTGACAGGTGGACCCCCCCTCGCCTGACCGAAGGACTCCTGATGACTAATTAGTTTTCCAAATGTTTAGACCCTTCCTGTCCCCCTGGGGACTTGAATCACTCCACAGACAACAAGTAGACAAACCAATCATGATCAGGTTGATTAGTTTGGGACTAACAGCTCACTGGTCCATCATGGACCTGATGTCCATATCAAACCCCGTACCTACAGGACCGAGGGTCAGGTCAAAATCACAACATCAGACAACACAAAGGCAAAGTTCTGGTCCTGACAGGATCCCTCTGGGTGGACCGGCTCATTCTAACGTTTAGAGTTCACATTTCAAAATATCACTCAGGGAGTTAGATGATGAAAAACGTCCGGGTTTGATTACTGAAACACAAACAACTAACATTTCCAATCTAATCTCAGGACAGACTGTATTTATTGTGGTGTTGCTCAGTGCTGGTCTAAGTGGGACTAACGTGGTCTGCATCACATAATCAGATGGTTTTTATGGCCCTCTGGTTCATATTTAATCCTCGGTTTGCAGTTATGATCCTGATGTCTCAGCTCCTCCGTCCTCTGCCAGATCAGTCATCATGTTTTTACCGTCCCGTCCTGATCCCTGGACCGCCTTTTATGGCCTCCATTAGCGCCGTGATTATGTTTCTTTGTGTTTACGGGCCAGGCCGGGGCCGTTTGGCTCACTTTGAGCTCTCCGCTTGACTTCTCCACATCGATGAGTTTGATCACAGATTAGGTTTAATGTCTTGGATAAACATTTGATTGAAGTTATTTTGATTTCACAGACAATTTGATCTAAAATAATAATAAGTTGGACGTAAAGAAGATTTGCTGAGTCGTCATTTTTGACTGAGTTTTTTTTTTTTTTTTGTCCCATTTAGCCGACGAAGACTCGGAGCCTGAAAAGGAGGAAAGATCTGCCGAGAACACCAAGGAACCGCGGGATTCAGGCTGCTTCGAGAGCTCGGAGCACCTGGAGAACGGACGAGGGGAGGAGCCAAAGGTGGAGGTGAACCATGAGGAGAACCAGCTGGATTCGGTGGGGGACCAGCTGGATTCGATGGAGGACCAGCTAGATTCGGTGGGGGACCAGCTGGATTCGATGGAGGACCAGCTGGATTCGGTGGGGGACCAGCTGGATTCGATGGAGGACCAGCTGGATTCGGTGGAGGACCAGCTGGATTCGGTGGAGGACCAGCTCCAGGATCTGACAGTGGATGAAGGCTCTTGAACAGCGAGGCGGTGAAGTCTCTGGAACGTGATTCATTTCTGGCTCTTCACCCAGCGGATGGAGGTTTGATGCCATTAACAGAGAGCCGTGGACTCTGACATAGGAGGTGAGCAGGATGGAAGGATGGAGCGTGGCGGAGGGGTCCGTATCCAACAGGAAGCAGCAGAACTCCTCTTCCTCCGTCACATCTCCAGTACATCCTTCCATCGTGTGAACACTTCTGATGTTCACTGATTCTTCCTGCCCTAATCTGACCGTGAAGACGCCTATGATGTTAGCATTACGAGCTAAGTTTGCTTCCTCTTCGTTATCTCTAAAAATGTAATGTACAATCCTGTAGGACACGAATGTAAAATGATGTCATCCTTTATCATTCCACGTTACTCATCCTTTATCTTTGTTTGTGTTACAGTAGATGAAGTTGTGATCTCAGTGTGAGGGTGTTGACTGTGTTGTAAATAGAATATGAATAAAATATAACTCAGGGAGTTGGATCTTATTTTGACGTGCAGCACGGTGAGCAGGATTGAGAACCGCAAATCACAGAGGACGCCACACCACAGCACGGAGCTCTGGATTAAACGCCATATGAGCTCCCGCCAAGACGGTTTGTTAGCCGCGATCAACTATAATCTGTGGGATTATTAGGATGAAGGTGGACGTTGGGGCGGCTCAGCGTGCACAGCAGGTACCCGGGAGAGAAGACGCCGTTTAGAAGACAAGAATAATAATAAGACATTATTGTTTATTTATCAGACACATCGATCATGTAAAAAGAAGTGAAGTAAATAGAATGAAATACATAGAATCACAGTGTTATTACTAAACAAAGTGAACATAAATAGTCGGTACTGGATCTGTTTACATAATGCAGTGTACAGTAATAGATGGATCAGAGCATCCAGATCTGACCCGCTCACTTCAAAATCATACAAAGGTTAAGCAAACGGAACGTCTTCCTCCGCTCCACTTGGTCTGACGGTTACAGCTCCATCTGTAAGGCCGGAGAGATAATAATACATTTACATAATGCCAGGAACATCTGCTCCGAATCCACGGAACGCTGGAACGTCCACGCAGGAACGTCCACACTGGAACGTCCATCGCTCATTTCCGCTTCGTGGCGATGGCAATGCGAAGCTCTGAAACGTGGGAATACTTTACGAAGAGAGCCCGACGAGTTCAGCTTCCAAACCTGATCCGATCGGTAATGGAACCTCTTCCAAACAAACGGTCCGTGTTACTCTCCTTCAACACTTCAGCCTCTTCACAGCAGGTTCCAGAGGGACTAGAGGTTATGGGGAACGCAGTGAAAATAAACACACGCCGATTTCATCCTTTAATATTCCAGAAACACCTGCTATCAGCTTTCAATTCACGGTTTCATTATGGCAAAACAAAAGTCATTCCACGGCTTCAAACAACCCCAGAACTTCAGGTGAACCATTCCAGCTTCCTGTTGGGACGCAGCAAAGGTCGTTTGGAATCTGACCGGGGCCGCTTGGATCCTTCTTTTTGTTTTTTTAATAAATAATCTCAGGCAGATTTTACCCATAATGACACCGTGGATACACGAGGATATTTAACAAACATCAACTCTGTCTCACACACGACACAATACACACACAGACACACACACTCTCTCTGATAACGTCACTTTAACACTGACAGTCCGCTCCACGCTCCACGCTCCATCCTCCAGGAATCCCAGCAAAATAAAAAGCTGAAGCCACGCTCACACACACACACACACACACACGCTCACACACGGTAAATGGAGGTCCAACATGTCCGTCTCCCTCAGCCTTGGGGACATCTTGGGGAGGGAGATGCTGGAGCGAACACTGGACACACTCTCCAAAAACAAACACGCCCCGCCGTCATCATCGTCCTCTCCAATCACCGCACGCCGATAGCTACTTAAACTATGTACAGTTGAACGATGGCTTTGCCTCGGTTTCCGTCTCGCTCCCTTCCCGTCAGCGCCGCGTCAGAGGGGCGTGTCTCTGCTGCATTTAACGGCCCACCTGTTCCCGTAAGGCACTGTTTCTAGTGTCTCCCATCATCAGACACGGGGCCTGTCCTCTCTCATACCGGGTTCCCTCTGTTCTGTACATGTTGAGCCGTCTCCACGCGTCTTCTTTGACATATTTTTTTATAAAATGGAAGTTCTGACATCGGTCTGAATGCAAACACTTGAAAACGAACCACATGACGACGGCACTGAATGCAGCAAAGATCAGAACACAAAGTTAGACTGTGATGTCACTGGAAGAAGCCTCTCCGAGCGA
>OMNV01013653.1:0-17500 GCA_900303265.1 Brotula barbata
AGACACAGCCCAGAGCCGCACTGTCAGAATATAGTCAAAGGCGGCAAAAAGTGCCGATTTTAATGCACGCCATCGAATAAATCACAGGGGTCAAATGTCATTTAGAGCTGAAAAAGTAGGTTGATCATTTAGTCAGATTTTCCACAAGTACACAAGTATTTACTTTACTTATTACTTATTATTTTTTATCATTTACTTACCCTATTCACATTTGACCTAATTTTCTTAAATTTTATATTCTTTTGCTTTTTTTTCCCCTTCTTTTTCTTTTTTCTTTTTTTTACGTATTAAACCCATGTATTACAATGTCGGTGTCATTTGGCCTTAAATAAACAGATTTTTTTTTCTCCGAGCACAGAATAATGGACAATGAAAACAATCATATTTTATTTATTTCCCCTTTTGAAGAGCCTCATTTTAGATCCTTCACCACAAGACCAATGGGGAGTGAAATGGTTCTCATCTTTTTTGCTGTATTTCTTACAACTTAAGGCTGTCTGTGGTTCCTGTGGCCGCTCAGATCTCCGACCGCCCCGGCCTTTGATTAATCTTATTTCATTTGTGCAGAATAAACACAGTTTGCCGTATTACCCGTTTCCACTCACAGTGCACTAAGTAAACACACCAGTTTACACTCAGCCTCAAAAATGTTTACTCCGGCGGTCTTCTTGTGGTTCTCGGTGGATCCACAGAGCTTTGTTTACCGCTCGCAGGCTTTTCTACATGATGAAACTCGTGCAAAGAGAGAGAGAGAGAGAGAGAGCGACCGTCGTCATCTCAGAGGTCGACTTCTCTGATGAAGCAGACAGTTTGGGAGTTGAAGATTCAGGTCACGGTGGAATGAAGATGAGCTGTTTGAGTGTCGTACAGTCCTCTTCGCTCGGTCTGCTTCAGGACCACTGACACAGGAATTATCAGGTGGTTCAGCCCTCTGAGTCGATACTCATCCTGGATAATAAGTGGATAAGATATTGTATAATGTCCAGGATCCATTTCTTGCATACTTTGGAGTAAATTATACATTTCCCAGCTGTAGGACAGTCGGGGATTATCTTATTTAATCTAAAATTTGTCAAAAAAATCACCACCATAATAATGTGAGACCACAATAATCTCTGTATATTCATAAAACTTCTTTTATGTTAATTTGCAGACCTGTGAAACATCACATACACAAAGTATTGTTAAATATTGAAAATTGTTCAAATATTTTGTCTTTTAATCCAATTCCATCATCAAAAAGTGTGTATTCTGTCTGTCTGTCTACCTGTCTATCTGTCTGTCTGTCTGTCTGTCTGTCTGTCTGTCTTAAATATTATTTTAATCCTGTTTATTGTTGCACTCATATTGGTCTTAATGTGCACATACGTACATACGATGTCGCTGTAATTCCACATAAACATGATTTCTGTTGCCCCTTTGTACTGTACGTAGAAAAGATACATCATCACCACAGTCGGTGTCCCATTTCCTTACAATCACATCCACTTAACGCAACAAAAAGATCAACATTTACCGACTGCAGAGCTCTTACCGGGCCAAAGAAGTCATTGGTTCACGATGAAAAGTGTGTTTTCAGTGTTTGTTTTCTGTGGACCGCTGCACGTATAGACCACCTGAAGGTAATATGTCAGCCAGTTTGAACTTAATCCTCTTCAACCATCTTGGTCCATCATCACGACAGACACGTCTGTCATCAGGACAGGAAAAAGACAGCCAGGACGGGGCAGGTCCCAGTTCCCCTCTTTAATACCGTTTGATAAGCTGCTATGAAAGAGCTGCTTTTTCTCATTTGGCCCTGGAAGCTCTTAGGTCGGTGTGTTGATGGGAGGGTTAGGAGCAGGGTTAAGCCAGCATCACTGACTCGGGCCCAATTGATTAGCCATGGGAGATCTGGCTACTGAGAGCAAAAAAAAAAAAAAAAAAGTCAGGACAAAGCTCTCAGATGTCTGTGAGACGTCCGTCATTATCTTCGGTCTTTGGTGAGTTTTTTAATGTTTTTGTCTCGAACCCTAACACGGCGGCTCAGTGTTTGCTCTGTGTTTGTGTAACACCGGAACGGAGGTGCAGCGGTTACCTCAGCAGCAGCCGTGAATGACAGATGAAGAGCTTATCTGTAATTTGGTAAAGCGCTCCTCTCTCAATGTGTTCGGGCTTGTTGGCAACATCCCATGTGTGGAACAAAAGCGTAGTGAAGTGGTTGGATTTTGGTGTTGTCACTGCAGCCTCATTAGGTGGAGGAGTGACCTGTGTGTGTGTGTGTGTAACGTGGTCCATGCCTTCTACAGTTGTGTGAATAAAGCCGTCCGTCAGCAGCTCCCCTCCAGCCCAGGTTCTCCCCTGACGACCCAGGCACAGACTTGTCTGATAACAGTATTTACTCCTGACTTTATAGGTCGTTGTAGAAACAGGATTTGACCCACGGCCAATTACTGCAGCACGGTGAGGCCAAACCCAACTCAACCCAAGTCAGACAGGAATCACAGGCAGTCCTGCTGCACACGGATTTATTCTCCTCAAGAGAGTGTACTCAAAACAAAAAAAGATTCTGTGTACTTCCCTCCTTCCTTCCGTCCAACTTTTCTGTCCATGTCAGACCACCGTGGATTAAAGTTCATAATTATCAATGTGTTTGTGAAATTCCTAATGAGAGGAAGTCCTCAACATATTTTTATGTCACCAGGACTTCCATGTTCTCTTTGCTTGAGTAGAATGTTTGTAATCTTAACAGAACTCACAGCTTGAAAAGTGCAAGTTAAGTCAGATAAATCTAAAAACAAACAAACAATCAAACAAAGAAAAAGATAAAAACCCTTTAAATCATACTTTTGTCTACTCAGCATATTGTATATACTGTATATATATATATATATATATATATCTTTTATGGATACTGGCCCGTTTGTTAGTGTCATATAATAACATAAAACATTTAAAATTATAAAATAGAATAAATTGTAAAAAATATGGTAATTTTTGGTAATGTCATAAAATAAAATAATAAAACATTTGAAAAATGATCAAATAATAGAAAAAAATAAAATAAAATAATACAAAAAAAAATTGTAGCGTTTGGTAGTGTAATATAATAAAACAATAATGAACAAAATGTTGTTTTTTTTGTCTGATAGTACATTATGGATGATCTGAATAACAACGAACAGCATTTTTCAACCTAGTTTCAGCGTGTCAAATATTTTGGGACTTTTTGGGACTTTTGTTTATACTTTAACCTTAAATGCAGGTGGATCCAACTTCCTGTCCCCAACAGACCTTGTTTAGCTTCGTTATCTTCCAAGTTTAGACCACCACGATCCTTTGAATCGGTATTTGACACTGCTGTACTGTCAGTCTTTACTTGCTTTGGTATTAATGACTGTAAAAGTGTAAATAGTGTTATGGCAGAATCTTCCATACTTCAAGTATATGTAGTACATCATCATCTTCTGTATGACACTTTTTCCCCTGTATTCTCTCTCTTATCTCACCGACGGTCTTTATCTTAAAGTTTCCTATTGTCCAGTTGTTTGTTTGTCCTGGTAGCGTTCTCTCGGTTCCACTCAGTAGAGACCACCCTGGTGAGAACTGGAGCCTGCAAAGCATTTGCCCTCCGCTCTGAAACTTGACTGTTATAGGGGCCGAGTCGGGTTGTGCACTTTTGAGATTAAACAGGAATACTTTAGGGATCACTTTGTTTCAAATTTCAATCCCTCACCCCCATAGGAGAAAGACAGAATCCCTCCTCTGTAATCCCCTGACCAGCCTGTAGCTCTCCCTCTCTCTCTCTCTCTCTCTCTCTCTCTCTCTCTCTCTCTCATCTATCCCTCTCTTTTTTCTTTCCCTTGTCTCAGCAGGACAATGCAGACCAGGTGGCCTTTCAAGTAGGCGGTGGCCACTTGGCTCCGGTACAAATTCTGCAGGTCATCACTGCTGCCTCCGCTCCCATCACAATCCAACGCATTCCTCTATAATCACTATTTCAGACAAAATATGTTGTATTTACGTATGACATACTTGTACACACACACACACGTTTGTTCCTGTGATTTAACACACAACACGTGAGTTAGCGAGGGCCTCCACCGACCGTCTGACTGATTTAAGCTTCTTTTTTAAACCAGCAGGGTGAGCTATCTCTTTAGATTGTGATTGGTACAATTTGATTTCTGAAAACATCCACCATCACCTCTCATTCGCCCGTCACTTCTTACATTCGCTCAGAACAGGGCCTTATCTATGATGGATCTTCGCTTAGGATGATCCCCGATGAATACGTCCGTCTCTCTCTAAGATGCCTTTATTTTATCTTCTAACTATCACTCAAATATTCATGATTATAATTCCAGTAATTTGATGTCTGTGTACTGATTTTATGAACTCGACTCAGTAAACCCTATTACTGCGACCCAAACCATCATCGTGACTCATTTGAAAATATTTACCTGGAACATGGTAAAATGGTTAAACTACAGACATTATAAATATATTATTATATTATAAATGCAAGCTTAATTCAAGGGACCTCAAGTGTTAAAACCATTATTATAATTATTATGATGATCCATCTTCTTCTGATTATTATGATGGTGATGGTGATGATGATGATGACGATGATGATTATTAGTAGCAGTAGAATTATTGTTGTTATTGTTATTATTATTATTATAAAACTATTTACTTACTGAACCACTATTCTAAAATGATCTGATTTGGTTTCAGCCTTTCAGTTTGACCCAAATCCCCGTTTTTCCCTTGTGAACCTGCAGGCCTGGACTGCGTGTTGATGATCCGTCCGTTTGTCTTCGTGCAGCCTTTGTCTCCTTTGTTGCTTCTCGTCCTCTGCATCCTCTCGCTGACCTCGCCGCCAAATTTCCTATTTGGTACTGATTTGATTTGATTTTGCAGTTGTATAAAGCGAGCGAGCTAAACTCAGCTAACCCCACGATACGTTTGTTCACAAGGGGGGTCGTCTTAATAAATACTCTCAAAATATATGAATAAATAACCTCGGCCCTCTGTGGAAATGGAAAGCGTTTCCATTTTGGTGATCAATTTATGTTCATTTTTTTCCCCCCTGAAACAAGCAAAAAGCACATTTGTCCCATCTATCATTGTGAGTGCGGAGTATTTTTGAGTTGTGGCTCTGACGTTTGCATAGTTTGCCTTTAGATAACCTCAGAGAGGCGGCCCCACTCACTAGTGGGACTCCGTAATGGACTCGAATGGCCTCGCTCGCCCATTCATTAGCATTTACTGGTCTCTGAATCTCCACTAATGGACAAATGCTTCTTATATTTATAAGGCTTTTAAGGGGCATCACATGTTTATTGATTTTTTTTTTTTTTTTTGGTACCCACTCTTCCTCTATCGTTGCAATCTGAGGGAATTTCAGGCGGACCTCTGAACTGAGCTGAATGTTATTATCTAAGATGGGCGGATGGAGCCGGTATCTTTGTTTTTCTTGTTTGCGCGTGACAGTGTCAAGTGTTTACTACGCATCAGAACTCGGTGGATTTTAAGAAAGTGTTACCTCAGAAAAGGTTATGTGACGGTTTGTCTGTCTGATTATCAGCAGGATACAACGTTTGAACTGTAAGTCATAGTATCAAACCCCTTTCCCCTGGATTCTTCGGGTCTGTCCACGTTCGTACATTACTTTTTATTTTTATTTTACCCTCTTACTATTTTGTGTGAAGCCAAACTAAGGTTAGAACTTTGTTTTTTTGATATTATTCCTTAATATTTTCCTGTAATAGTTGGTTGGCTTATGGCTCATTCTTCAAAAGTGTTCGATCTCATGACTGAATTCTCACTTCTAATGCAAAGAATGAAACATCAGCTGACCCGATGGAGCCACGATGACAACAACAGTCTAGTTTAAAAGTCATAGACGTTGGAGCAAAGGATAAATTATCTGTTAAGTTTCAGGAAGGGATGGACTCGATGGATGCCTCTCCTATCCCAAACACGTGTTTCGTAGATCTTGAAGGATTTGCAGGGTTGTTTTTGTGCGTGACTAGCGTGTTGTGAGTCGGACTTGTTAGCTCAGCTCTTTTTTTTCTTTTAACTGGTCAGTTCGTCTTTACCTGTCCTGGCGTTGCTGCTGGACCCCTGAGATCTTTGCCAGCTGTGGGGCTGAGACCTGGACCAGCCTTAAGTCCCTAATGCTGACATCAATCTAGTTAACCCCAAGGAATTCAGATTCACCACACTAAACAAATTGCTCCGTTTTGAAGGCTCAGTAGATTGTACACTGCACCGTGTGTGTGTTTAGGTGGTTATTACGCTAACAATCTCCACGTCCACTTACGTCGCCGTGCGTTTTAACCTTGTGCTGTCGCTTTGTTAGGTCGGCGTAGTGGAGCTGGTGATGAGATGCCTCACAAGGACGCAGCCTGACTGTCTACTTATCACTATCCGTCATCTGGATGGCTGTGTGTCCTAATGGGCTGCTATACAGACGCTAACCCCAGGGTACGCTACATTATCTGTTTACAGTGATGCTGCTGTATTGATCATCTCCTCCCACCAGATAAGCAGAGTGATTTACAAAAAAAGGCAGCTGCGGAGATGCTCCTGCCATATCTCTCCCCGGGGAGGCTGATTCCATCTCGTTACCATTACATTAATGAGCTAATTCTTCTGTGAGGCTTTGCTAATGTCCTGGTGTAACCCTGTGCTTGCTAGAATGTCCGGAGCGGGGGGTTACACAGATACTGTCAGTAAGCTCAGCAGCCACGGTGATGTCTTCTTAACCTCTGAGGTAACCACCAAGGGGTCCATCTTTATCGGGTTTTACATCAAATTCTTCTGGAAAGACCGATATTTCCAATGATACTAAATTTATCAGGATGCATAGAGAAATTTAAAGGAAATTCAAAAGTCAAAAGGGTCTCTGTGATCGATGTTGGAATTTAATTTTTTATTTTCACTTCCTCCTTACATATTTCTCTTATAATTAACAATTTACCAGTGTTTACGTTTTAAGACAATGAAATATTAGATGCAGGAGGGACGTGTGCAACAATTCTAACCAGGAAGAAAAGGACATGCATGATAAAACATAATGTTACGGTCTGGTAGCTGATGAGTCATCATGAATCTGATTTTATCTCTGTGATGTAACCATCCGCTAATATCACGAAAACAGAAGTTGTCCAAAGATGTCATATCTATTACACTCTGATTATTTTGCTTGATACATCACATCATTTTGTGATATTAATTCATAAGAATATTAACATTCTAACATCTGAATGGTCTGTAAAACTCCAGTTCACCCCAGGTTGTATTTTGTGTGTAATGAGTCTAAAAAATGAAGTATTGTTAACAAAATAAAAGACAAAATATCACTTTTGTATACTTCAAAGCCTTATTAGCTCACTTTGGACAAACCAGGATCAAAGATAACAAACATCTCCTCTGTACTCTAATAAATATGCGTACAGGATGGACGAGTGGTTTGCTGTCGGTTTGTCCTCTCCACCAATCGCGTCCACAGCACGTCCACACCGTAGACAATAGGATGGAGCGCCGTTAAAGGCATCAGTAGCTTATAGAAATAAAGAGCCTATAAGTCTGTAATTTACCGTATCGGTCACATATTGAACAGTACGTCCGACTTCCAAAGAGACGTAACCTTCCTCTTTTGAATCAGACATTTGTGTGAGGGCTTTAGGCGTCTCTGGTTGTGTGTTAACCCAATTTGTATTTCCACCTCTGTCTCACATGACCTAGTGTATCCTGTGAAATCAGACCTGCTACCTGTGGTTTTATTTCAGGATGTTTTCCTGTGTGTATCTGCGTGTGTGTGTGTGTGTGTCTTTGCTTGCTCATGTGCATGATGCTGTGTGACGGCTCATCAGATTTCTCTCCCTTCAAGCCGGCCAGTGTGGCACAACAGGGAGAGTAGATGTCTTGGAAGCGTTCAGGGTATCAGAGAGATCAACAGCAGAATCAAATTAAATGTCATTTAGATAGCACTGAATGAAGGGATTGTTTGACAGCACAAGGAAGTGGGTTTTGCTCCTCACCTTCTATTTTGGCTTAGGATTCTTTTTCTACCCCTGAACACAAATTTACACTGTTTAAGAAGCAAGGACTCAACCTGATCTGGAAGTTGGTCAGATTTCTGCAGCGTTGCTCCAGTCAGGCTTGACTGAGCTCATAAGAAACGCACAGAGAGGGCAGGAAACGTGAGACTCGGGTTGAGGAGCAAAGATCTCCGCTTTGATAACAAAAGGCAGTGACAAAAAGCATAAAGAGGCTTTTACATGCTCGTTATCCCGTTGTCATCGGAATTGAGGGTTGAATATTCACAATTGTTGTAAAAATGGACGAAATCGACGCTGTTGTTGTTTTTTTTTGTTGTTTTTTTACATGTGTTGATGTGTTAGAGGAACAAAAATATGGGCTTAATTTTACCATTTGGCAAATTATAGCTTCTTAGTCTTTTTTTTTTAATATGCTGCATAAGTAGCAGTGGTTTAATATTCAGAGTTTTATATGAGAGGTCAGGTTTGCCCTCCATCATACTTAGGGCCCCGGGGTCCTCGGATCCCCTCGTTGGCCACCCAGGCAGAGCCCCCAGAGGGCCGTAGGAGGGGTGAGACCGTATCAGGTGTGCTCCATCCCTCTACCTCTTGGCTTCATTTCTCTAACTCTGTTTCTCTAAAATCCTGACATTACGTGGTTCACCCCCTCTCGTCATCATCATCTCATCCCTCTCATCCTCTTTTTTTTTTTATCACCTGCTCTACATCCAGATTCTAATAATAGCGAGCTGAGCGTTAAACGGTGCCATGTTGATTTTGGTGAGCGCAGTCTGTGTGCTGTAACGAGAACCTCTGTGGTGTATATGGAGGAATGTTCCCTGCTTGGATAGACTGGCACCCATCAGTCCCCATAAGCCTTTGTGCAACGTGAGACGAGGTGGTGTGGCACTTTACCAAATTGTTCCTTAAAATCTTTGACCTGAGCTGTCATTGAGGCGTGGGGAGATGGTGAGATTCGCAAAAGAGGGCAGATTATCAGGTGTCGTGCTCATCAAGCTCAATTAGGTGGGAAGAAACCAAAGACCGATCACCGTGATGCTTCATTGTACGAGCTGGTGTATGGGAATAAATCGGACACGCCTCTGACAGGGTGTCCATTTGTTCCGTAACCACAAGACAAACCTGATTAGATATTTTTAAAAGCCATTACATGCCCATTATATAAGACGACAGATCTGTTGTGCAACTGTTTTTGACAGAATATTACTTAAAGTGAAACATAATCTATCAAACCGGTATTTTGTTAACAGCAAATGGTAATTTATTATACTTTATACGACACGCAAACTTTATTAGGCTAAAAAAAATGAAAAATTAGGCAAATGTTATATTCAACACTCTATTCACAGATAACTTATAACTGTAATTTACCTAATTAAATAACAATGAACAATTATGAACTAGAAATAACACTCAGAGCACTCAATTTAATGTGGACACTTCCCACAACGCAAAGCATGCTGGGAAATCTCTACTCCAATTCCATAACACGTCCCTCTTTGTCTCGTTATGTTGCATTAGTGCATATATTTGTTATATAACTAACAAATAAGGAAAATTATTTTGTGCCTGATGATGTATGTGACATTTCCAAACCAAGTAATTTAAGTAAAATGGATAAATAAAAAAATAAAAAAAGCGTTAAAAAGTGGACATTTGTGTTGTGTATTGGAGAATTTTTTTTTTTTTTTTAAATCATTGCAAAAATACTAAACACAGACCAACTTTTTTTCTTTTTATCTTTGGAAAATTTCACCATCAGAGAGATATTCTAGAATAAGGATGTGTTCACATGCTTAATCCCCTCATAATCCCATATTTTCACTCTTGTTAAACAAGTTCAAGAATGCTCTCATGAACTTGACTCATTTTGTTTATCCACCCCGTCCGCTGAAAGAAAAGGGACGGAACATAAATCTGAAGATCAGACTAACAGTTCACAGTCATTTAATCCTCCAATTTTTATCCAATTCAATTCTACTCCTAATCTTCTTTATTCCAAGATTTAGCATCTTATATTACAGATTTCCATCAGAGGACTTCTACGGTTCACTGAAGCTATGCAGTGACACTTCTGCTTCTTGGTACACTTAGTACAACAATATCCAGAGTTGAGTGTCTATAATTATTATTATTATTGCTCATATTGATCCGTGCCAAATAACACAAACTTTTCTAGTCACTCCCTCCAACAGAAACTTTATAAGATGCTGCTCTGCGACGGTAATCAGGTCCATCCTGCTCTGTCATTTTTATCTCCCATCGGTTACACGATATCCCCGTCCTTTTGTCCTACTTTACTCTACAGAGACTTGACTTGACACGCCACCGCAGCGAGGCGAGGCACCTAAGTCATAAGGGATACAATAGGTGAATCATTCTAAATACTCCGTAAAGGATGAACTTTGTTTTCTGGGGGCAGGGGGGGGGGTTTCGTCCTCTTTGGTGTGTCTGTTTTAGATTGCCGCTGCAGCCGAACGTTCGCTGAAGGATCGGAGCCTGATGCTGAGAGCAGAGTTTGCCTGGGTTCTCATGTTACCTCACCTCATCCTCCACAAAGACTCCTCTATCACTGCACTTAACACTAAACGTATCGCTTAAAACGCTTTACTGTACACGTAACCCTGCCGTTGTGCACAAAAAGCTATTTGCATGAAGTCCTGTGTTATGTTTATAATAGTCTGTTATTATTATTAGGTGGATCTGAGTGATAATGAGCTTCTCCCATTAACGGCACGTTACACGTTTGACACCTTTACACAGAAACCACCGACGTGCCCTCGAGCAAGCGCGGAGCAAAGAAGAGGGACTCATCGACAGGCTCGGGTCTGCCTCCGTTTATTCTATTTTCTTTGACTTTGCCAGCGTGGTTTGAACGAAAACACGCAGCAGATGTGAGCATTTCGGTAGATATCAAAATGTTTACCAGTTGAAATAAACATGGCGTACTTTAGGCACCGGAGAGGCAGATTCCATTCTTCTAGCAAAGCAGATAGGACACGCCATTCTGCCAATGGCTAAAATATACAGTTGTCAGAAAATATTAACTGATGAAAGGGGGGTTAGGGGGAGTAGCAGCCGTCGCTGAGCGATTGGTCAGTTATCTGAAGCATTAATCTTCTTTGAGGCTTGTTTTAAAGCAGACATAATACAGAGGCACGCCGGCTGGCTCAGCGCTGGACGATGCCTGGAGCTGCCTGGCGGCTACGAGGAGCCGCTGAGAGGAACGGTTTTTATCTCTCCGGAGGGAACGCTGCACCATCTCAGCCGAGATGGGACCGAGATTGCGTTGGGCTGCTCGGAAGGTGGCTCTACGGAGGGGAGTTTCTCCATAAGTAGCAGATATCGGTGTGTTTTATGCCTCCGATCGGCTTCCTTACTTGTCCCGTCAGTGAGATATGGTTTTGACTTGTGAAGATAAACTGCACCCTTAAGGAACCACAAATACAGAGGAGAGTGTTTGGTTTCCTGATGACTCCAGATAGTCCTGTCAGAGCCCCCGGGCCAGACATTTACATCCCACTCCTGGTGTTTCTTTAATAAATTGAGGAGCGAGCAGCCTTCAGGGTTTGTTTGTTTTTTTTGAAGTTCTAATTAATTATGTGTCATTTTCCTCTGCTTCTGTAACTTTCTACAGTAACTACCTTACCAGTAATATATCTCTGGAGAGATAAGTCTTGTTTTGCTGGTACCCAGCCGTCTTGCCGGTCTGTTTATGGCACAGTGTTAATTAAAGACAGAGTGAGACTAGACTAGAGAGTAACAAATCACCGGCCCGCCGCTCCACAGATGCCTGTAGAGTCAGGGAACGTGAGATCGCAGTCAGTCAAGCGGCCTGGCAGACGGGCAGCATGGCGGCGAGCACGTCGGCCCGGATCCTTCGGCGCTAAGAGGAGCTGTAAACATCAGCTCGCTCCAAACATCTAACGGTGGCGGCTGGCCGGGGCTGCGTCCGCTCACAACGCAGGCCCAGATACGGGGCTGTGGTACATGCATGAACCCTACTGGGGCTTCCTCCTCCTCCTCCTCCTCCTCCTCCTCCAGCGCTGAGTTCCAATCCAAAGCAGTCATATTTCCTGAGGGCACACAGGGAGAGGTTCGCCTGTATGCCTCAGTTTATATAAAACATATCCCAGCAGCTGCTCTGATGACTGACATATCCAGCAGCACTGCAGGAGACAAACTCACTTTTAGAGCCGGAGCCTGATAAAGAGTGGAGCTCAACAATGATTCGTGTACCCACACACACACACACACACACACACACAGCCTTCTTTCAGGAGCTGTGATTTAACACAACCATAATTTAATGTTTTCACCGTTTCACATTTGTTATGTTTAGTTGTTTGACTGTGAGTGCATATTTATGTGCATAACTGTGTTATGGTATGCGTGTGTGCGTGTGTGTGTGTGTGTAAGTCGGGGAGTGGGGGTAGTGCAGCCATCTGAGCTTGTTCCCTTTTAATTAGATTTGTGGAGAATGTCTGTGGATTTACCTACGCTGTCAGCATGCACTCAGCCCCTACAACAAATGAGACGCTCCTACCTTTGGTTTTGCCCTTATTAAATAATTGGACTACATATTAGACCTCTTTGTTTGCCTTTTTGTGCAAGTTGGCCAGAAAGTCATTGTAGCGAGTTTTATGTGTTTGTGCAGTGTAATTAAGGTATGTGTGTGTGTGTACAAACTCACTATTTTGCATTTTGCCATTTGTGGAGCTGAAAGTGTATACGGATGACATCGCATAACAATCTACTTTATGAACGAAAAATGGGGTAAAAATGTATGTAAATAAATTGAAACGTAAAATTTTAATCATAAACTGATAAATTATAAAATAATTAATAATAATTAAAGTAAAATAAGTAATATAAAATATAATATAACAATACAGTAAAATAATTATAAATTATAGAATAGATTGTAAATACAGTGTATACTGTATATTTTCTGCTTGTTTGTTCATTGGGTGGATGATGAATATTAAATCCATGTTAGGATTTAAATCTCCCTCTCATTAGTGTGTGTGTGGGGCATTTGGATGGTTCCAGACTTTTATTGTTGGTTTAATAATTATTGAGTAAACAGATCAGGTTGATGAGTCTCATTGTCTTGGGGTTTCTTCCCTCTTATGCTTTTATTTCCCAGGTGTGGTGCCGTGTTTGTTTGAGTTTGCCGGTTTGACCACTAGACCCGCTGCAGATTATTGCCTCCATCGTCGAGGTCACTGGGGCCCCTTATCAGTGAGTGTGGATTCTCCCTGAACGCCAAGGTCAAGAGCTTTACCATCCACAGCCACACAGAGGACCTAATCAGATACTTTTAAAAATACTTCTCCCCAGCTCTCCTTCTTGGCACCGCCTTCTATCATCCCACGACCTTTTTACCTCATTTAGTATCTCTCCTCTACTCCTCTTCAATGGGCTGAGAGTTGGTCAACCTGTGATTTCTTAAGCGGCGTGCCTTTAGTGAAGAATAGACAAAACGTCAGATCCTTTTGGAAAGGCTCCAACTGGTTTCTTGTTAGAATGGGAGTAGTGTGAGAATGAGGGTGTATTCTGGCATCCTTCCAGCTCGGAGTCATTTCACACATTCAGCGCTCGGTTACGTTCGACATCATTCAGCATTTTAAGTTAAAGCCGTGTCTGGAGGTCTCCAAAGCAACATAAACAAAGAGCACTCCTAAACTTTGAAAGGTCTCCTTGAAGCTGCCGTTTGAGCCGGACTCGTCGGTCTTGACTGGAGGGGTCGGGGGTTTGTTGGGGAAATGTGGGCTGTGATGAAAGGCAGGCCCGGCCGATGAAGCCTTGAGGAAGAGTGCAGTTTTTACACCATCCCTCCCACAGGTCGTGATTCATCTGGTCGCAGCAGCTCCACAGGCCCACCACTCTCATCCACTGACCTAGTCGTAACCCTGGAGACAGGGGAGGGCCTGAGAAAAATGGTGTCGTCAGACTGGTAATCCCTAGAAAGAGCGGAAGATTTACCTCAGCTGCCTCGTATAAAGTCGACAGTATGGAGGAAGGACACCGGATCAAACGACGTGTAGTTTTTGCAACGCTCGCCTATTATCCCGTAATGTACGCCACATAAAAAAACAGAACACCTCTTCTTTTCCGTTCGTTTCTGAGAGCTCGCGGTCCCTAACCTTCGTCGCAAATGTTTCCAGCGTGCGCGCGCGGACGCATGGAGTTTGTCAGAAACGCGGCGGGGGCGTTCAACATTGCAGTCGTTGTGGGGAGAGATAGTTTCAAACCTCTGAAAAGCTGTGGAAGAGGATCAAGTCAAAACAAAGGGCTTCGGTTCAAGTGTCAGATGACCTGAGCGCAGATTTGAAAACAGGAATTATCACCTCCTTTGAAAAAAAATCTCACTGAGTGACAGTTTTAACAAAAGACAGAGCGAGAGAGAGAGAGAGAGAGAGAGGGAGAGAGGCTGGGTGGTGATGACATAACCGCGGCGAAGGCCTGTACTGCGCCGAGGGGAGAGCGGGGAGGTGGACCGGGGTTGTGACACGACGCCCCCAGGTCAGCAGACTGTATGTGGCTCCGTGCTGGGTTGGCACAGAGACTACAAAAGCCCACTAATGACACAATTAAGTGTGATTTGTGGCTGAATGAGCGCAGGGAACATGATCGGGAGAGCTGTCATTGGCAAAGACAAATTGGGATATCACAGTAATGGGTGGAGCGGCGGTGGGTGAAGGGCTTTGGTGAGATATCCGATTACACCTGCAGTCGGATTTAGGGAAGGGTGTTCAAGGGGCGGCTCGGGTCGCCTCAAGGATGGTGGAATGTCGGCCATTGTGGTTTATACTGATTTGTGTTTTAACGTTTAAAACGTGATCATCAGCTTAAAAGAAGAGAGAGAGTGTGTGGTGTGTCGTAGGTCTTGGCTCCACGGGTCCCTCTGGGTGCACCCAAAGTCTGACGAGTACCACAAGATGTCTGCTCTGCTCCGACGAGCCTCAGCGCGGCGTTCAATATGTTGTGACTGGACGACGAGCATGTCTGATTCCTGTGATGTCTTGACTCTTTTCTGAGACAAGCACACACACACACACACACACACACACACACTCAGGGCTCTGTGTGTCTAATGACAAAGAGTGAGTCACGGTCGGCTCTGTAATGTCAGACGGATCCATAAAGAGGCTCACGGTTACTCCAAACAAAGAGCGCAGTCGGTCTCCAACGAGCCAGCGGGTCGTTGCCTTCAGTCAGTTCGCCGGCCAACCTGTCGTTACTGCAGGTACAGATAGGGATCTACTTGACCCCGGCGCTCTGTCACTCACCATAAACCTTAGCCCGCGGCGTGGGGGGAGCCCACCCACGTGTGCTGAGGTGACCTCCACTCACAGAGGTTCAGCGGTGCTGCTGACAGAGGCTAAGCACACAGTCACACCAAGGGACATCGGTGGTACGATGAGAAGGAAAAGACAGGTTGACCACGGACACATTTGAAGCTCTGTCCTATTTTGAAACTGAAAATGGAGTTTAGTAGCTGGATTAGAGCGAATTAAAGTAGTAATCAGTGGTTAAGGCTCACATTTCAATTTTGACGTGACTCACATGTAGAAAATTCAAATTCAAGTCCTGGTAGTACAAACAACATCACATCAAATCTGTGCTCGATTGCTTTTCCTTAGATTTTCCAGATATAACAACGATGACATTAAAATATGAATTTTGGAATTTCAATATGAAGTACTGAATAATCTGAGACGGTTTTTTTGTACAATTACAAATATATAATACAATAGAATACAGTACAATTTGCTCTAATTCAACTTTATAAGAACATTTTCAGTTTCAAAATAAGTCATTCACATTTGTAATTTGGCACACAAATATCACAGTATCACACAGGAAAGTCTGACACTAAAATATGACTTAAACTTCAATCTTTTAGTATCGTACAGATCTGATTTGAGTCCCTGCATCCCTCGAGTCTTTTATCGGGTAGCGGTTCTACCCAGCGGCGGCTTTTCATAACATCTCCAACCTCTTTGTTGTTGGCACGGCGGCGCTCGCTGTCACCGGGTTGTCAGCGTCACCGGTGTGTAAGGTGCTGCTGTTACAGAGAGCAGCTGCCTCACAGAGAGAGGACGCGTTGGACCGAGCGTGTGTGTCACTGAATATCTGTGAGAAAACATAGTGTCAGACCTCGCAGCTTTAATGAGGACAGAGTTATGTGTTATGATCAATACGCACATAATCCAGCCAACTATCTGTGTTCTGCCAAGATTCTCCGTGTATCACATATGAGAATGTGCAGAATATTTTGGCCCTGCCAGTTGCTGTGTCAGGGGATTATAGCGGCATTAGGAGACGGCGTTCTAGCCTAGCAGCACATTTCCGTGCAGAGCCTGTTAGCTAACATCAAGTATCAGCACGCACGGGAGGTTTCAAGCAGAGGTCACACACCCCGTGTTCTCCACGGCTCGTGCTGCTGCACTTTTTAATTGTCCGGACTGACATTTGACATGCCGGACGTGCTGATGTTGTTGCATAATAACGGCCAAATTCTCTTATTTTTTTTCACTTTTATCAAATCGGAAAGTCAGATTGTAAAGATTCAAATTTTCTAAATACGTCAGACTCCTAAGTTAGACGTCGTAATGTCTTTTATCTTGTCTTTTTGGACCAGTTTCACTCATCCTCTGGTCAAGAGATGGATATTGTGCGCTCTAATCGCTTGAATGTGTAACCGATTGTGACGTCCATCCTTCCTTCCTTTGTACTTAAATGTGATATAGACTGACTGGATGATGTTACCGGTGCCTTTAACCCACATGGTGGCGTCTTGTTGAAACCAAACATATCACTCTGAATCCTTTCAGACAGACCGTGATTAAATATGCTGCAGTACTCAGCACCTTGTCAGTGCAGTCCGCCGGTACGGAGTCATTACCGTGAGCGTCACGTCACTGCATGACTACGTGGATAAAACCCAAAGAGGAGGTAGAATCCCGGCTCCGACAGCCAGACCTTTTATCGTTTAATCACTCCTCCGTAACAAAGCCGTCGTTCACTTTGGACCGGTAAGAATGTAACTCAGCACAACTGAAATCAAATTTTTTACTTGTTAGATCTATTACAGATATCCAGAATTACATTACACGACGAGAAAGAATACAAATTAGATCTACTTCTTTTTTTTTTACTGGTCATGTATTAGAGCCTTATATTGACTTTCTGTCTCTTATCCACAGTTCTACTGGATTTTACTGGAAAAACTGAACTGAAGCTATCTTGGACTATAATGTTACCAGTGAGTAACTAAGTGGAGACTAATGTGGGATGATTAAAAGATAAAACCGCTGTAAGAAAATGTCAGACGGTGACTTACTGGTCGAAGCAAAAGTGTTTTGTACCTTTTTTAATGGTTTCTTGCTCGCAAAGATGGCAGAATTTAGCTTCAGACGCAAAAAAAGAGGAGAGCG
>OMNV01013654.1:0-17310 GCA_900303265.1 Brotula barbata
CAGGGGCAGAGGGGTCATTAAATCACACTGCACATGTATACACACACAATGTTAGCCTGCTAATGTTTGTAAGAGGACAATCTGTACAAAACGTCCTAAAATTGTCCCCTCGGCCTTCCCATATTTATCTGACTCGATCTCGTGCTCTCCCGCGTCCTCCCCGATATTGTTGTGTTTTTTCCTCCGTCCCCCCGTGTCCCCCCGGCCGATCCCCCTCAGTTCCTTCTGTAGTGCATGACCCGAGTATGGTTAGGATCACCCAGGGACCCCCCGACCCTCACCTCTCATCCACCTCCGGTTCGGCAGACTAGGCATGAGGCTCGCGCACGCGTATACACACACACACACACACACACAACACACATTCTCACACATGGATGCATGATGTATGTGGAAAGACACAATCCACCTGTGGGTTCATGTCTGGACCGTTTATTTCCTTTGCCTGGGGTTGTTTTTAAATGATTAGCGAGCGGTTTTACTCAACCATGTTTTTAATTTTTGTTTTGTTTTATATTCCCGGGCAAATATGTCTCAGATCGCCACGCGCGACAGATGTGACATGTGTCTGGTTCTGTGTGCTTGTATAATATATACATACAATACACAAACATGCATACACGGTTTATATATTACTTTTCCTTATGTATAAAAAGTATATATAGATATATGTATATTAACTACAATGGTTCAAAGATCATTTATGGTGAGCTCATATCTGGCCGAGCAGCGGCAATATTTGCCTGCTGCCTTAAGAAAATAGATGTAGGCGAAGGTGGTGTACCGTTTTAGTTTGTGGGCCGTGCTGGAGTGTGTTTAGATTCCAGCGGGCCCTCCTCCCCTGTACTCCTGTGTTTATAACTGTTCAGGCTGTAGATGGATTTAGGGCATCGCTCTATTCGCCGTCTGTGTATCGACTCTGTGCGTAACAGCGTTCCTGTGACACCGCAGCACCCGGGCAGACCTCGTTCACGTCTTGATCTCGTGCTCTTCGTCTCCGTGATGAATTTAAGGTATTTCGTACGCGTTTCTTTCCTCTCTGTTAACGGTGGTCTTGGCCAGGGAGAGCCGTTCTCCCGACTCGCTCGTCGTAACCACTGACTGAAGTGTTAGCCTCTCTCTCTCTCTCTCTCTCTTCTCTCTCTCTCTTTCTCTCTCTCTCCACCTGCTGCACATAGAGCCACTCGGTACAGTCCATGGAAGCGTCTTATTTACAGAGAATACTCATCATCAATCATTAAAAAAAATGATGAAAAAACACAATTTGTATATACAGTATAAATGCTCCTCACCAAAATCCTGACTTGTATGTTTTTTTTGTTTTGTTTTTTATGTTGTTTGATTATTTTTCCATGTTGTGTTCAAGGTATGTATATATGCAGACCCATGTACTGTTTATGAGCAAAAACAAAGATGATGAGGAGTAGGGAAAGAAACAAAAAGATTAAAAAAAACAAAAAAAAGAATCAGAATCAGGGCGAGACTGGTGTTTATGGATATTGTAGATGATGATAATGATGAGCTTTATCCAGCCATATAGTTCAATCTTACTTGTACAGTACAGTAGATGACAGCTGTATTATTGTAACAAGAACTAGTCATGTATAGTGTATCTATAGTTTGGAGTGCCTTTGCTTTCATACACCTTCGCCTTGTTTATCCCTCACCACCTCCACCCCACGCCCCCATCCACCATCACTCTCCCCCTATGTGTCGTGACTCCCTTTGGTGCTGTTGAATGTCCTGCTCTCCTGTACACACGCTCGCGCTCACACCCACACACACATACACGCACACACACACACACACACACGACTGTTCCACTTGAATGACTTTCAGTCCACTTTCGTCGTGCACTCAATGTATTAATCTACATTGTTCAATGTAAGGGTATTTTCCTGAAAGATAGTTGTGTTTATTTTCATATTTAAGTTTGATGACGAAGTCCTAGCATGGAATCAAGGGCATGAAGCACGGGAGGTAGGGATGGCTGCAGGGGTCCAAAAGGCCCCTCTCGTAAACAGTACGGTGCTGTTCTGTTCTGTTGTCCTGTCGGGCTGATGAGCCATCCTCAGAGGCAATAAGGTGTCCCGTCTTTCTCTCCGTGCTCGTCTCTGATTCAGGGGGTATTCAGTAGCACCTAAGGGGTCGACTCATGTAGCCTTTTTCTCGACTTGCTTGCTGTAATATTTGCATTCATTAAAAATGAACGTGTTGCCACCCCACCCACCCAGGCCTGGAAAACATTTTGACCACTTCACCCCATCCCTAAACTCCAGTTTAACAATAACTACAGGTTACCAAAAAAAACCCGGAGCGAGGATAGTGGAGTTCAGATTAAATATATAGAAAACTTTTGTCCACTGTTACATCTGCACACTTGTTGAAGAATATGCTAACCCGGTTTAAAAAATAAAAAGAGAAAATGCTACAAAAAACATCCTGTATAACAGTACTACTACTTGAATGCCTCTGTTTGTGACTGAAATTTTTATTTCATTTGATTTTTCTTTTGTTTTTGTTCTGTGAAGGTATGCTAAATGTGCGCCTCTGTAAATATTCCCTCTGCGTGCTCTGAGGAATAGTTCCCTGGTACTGTAATTTGCATTAAATAAAGAGTAGGATAGCCTGGAAATGATCAAACTCTTTGTCTGTCCACTCTTTTCTCACCTTTTAACCTCTTAAACTCTGAGATAACTTTAAATGGATCCGTCTTTGTTACTTTTTATCTTAAATCCTAGTGGAGGGTTCCTTTCCTTGAGTTTGTGTCATTCTTAGACCTCTGTCTAAAATACATGTAAGCATGTACTTCAGTGCTGTTTTAGTCGATGATGATGAAGAAAAAGAAATTGAAATGTTACACACGCTCAGAAGCAAAATCCATCTGCTGAGCCTCAACTATGTATTTTCTCTCAATTACCAATTCACCAGTGCTTACAGGGTTAAAAGTGCACATCATCCTGTTAATTTATCTTCCCTGTAGTTCATTTTTATTTTGTGATTGTTTGTTGATGTCACCACAGCGGGGCAGTGTTTGTCCTCTTAGTGTCACAGTGACGCTGAAGGCAGCGCTTTGTCTCAAATTACATCACACAGTTCAAGTGATGGTCAAAAGGATCACGGAAATGACTGTAATCCGAAAAAATACATCAGACATTGTATTATATTTTATGGGCAGTTTTCCCGTAAATGACCACCTAACCACTACAGACTCTTTTCCAAATGAAAGGTTTCCATTGCTGACCAAAAGCCTGACAAAATAAGAAATGGAAATGTCATTTTACATACCAAATCTTTAAACTGACATCTTTAGGGGGGCTACAGTGTGTCCATATATCCTTTATGCAGTGTCAGCAGAACTATTTTATGTTTTTATAGCTAAATCGTCTTCCTTGTTAATTAATTGGCTGCACTGGAGTGAGGGGCCATATTGCCAAATAATTGCATTTTAATAGATGTTCAAATTAAGCCAATAATCCATTAATCATGACAGCCCAGCTTGACAGGCATGGAAGGTTATGTAGAAACCTGTGAGTATTTTTCACCAGTCTTGAGTGGGTCACAGTGCAGGCGGACGGACGAGGACGGGACATTAAGTGCAGGGTAATGATGGTGAGAACGCCACACTTCACAACAATGTCAATAATCAAAGGCTCTTTATTTTAGGTTCGTGAAATAAGTTACTTTTTCCTATGAAGGTGGAAGAGGGCCAGCTATGACTCTGATTTCACATAATTCAGTCCCCCAGCCAACACTTCCCGGTGTTACACAAACCAAACCACCCCACACGGGTAAGCAAACCATTTTATTTCACACAACTGCTCTACTACTCTGTTTCCACCACCCACGGCCGGCGGTGGGTTTCACTTTGGGAGGCATTAACATTAGCTACTAATTTAAAGTTTGAGAATTCACTGTGGAATATTTTAACAAAGTCAGTAATAGCTGAGAATTTCACATTTGTTATTGTAAATAAGTCAAGCAAAAGAGATAAAGTATGAATTCTCCAAAAAAAAATAATAAAGCGTTAATAAGTATTGACACTTTGATATGTGTGCACATCACAGGAAGTCACAGTATATCAATGAAGTAATATTTGATTCTTTCAGTATGAATAATATCAATATCAATGAATCACCAGGAAAAACCAGGCGCCCTGACTACATCTCAGCAAAATGTGTGTAATGCTGCACCGCAACGTCACACAGACACAGTGAAGAGGAAGATGCAGAGCAGAGCCTTTTATACAAAATAGGCACCTTTCTTATTTCCACCTCTGATAATGAAGCTTGACTACACAAAGAACCAAGGATCACACCGATGATTACACCTTTTTAGTCCTGTCCTTTCTCTTGGGTCTGGTGTCCTGGGGCTTAGATTCTGGTTTCACCTCCTTGGCGGCGCTGACGGAGGGAACGACTTCTACATACTTTTCTGCTTCCTGAATGATTTCCCGAGCCGCTTGCAAATGTTTCTGCTGCTTCTGGTGAACTGAGGTAGAGGGGAGAGGACGGATCAAACCTTGTTCCTCTTTATTTCATCTCAACATTTAGTTTAAAAGTGAAACCCGCAAAACTAAAAATGAAAGACGGACCTGTTTGCCTGAGCCTGGTTCTCTGCACCTCCGGGATGAGGAAACTGTAAATCAGCTCTGACACAATCTCCTCGGACTGAAGATTGGTCTGGCTGCTCACACACACACACACACACAGACACAGAAGAGGCCACGTTCAGTACGCATGGGTGTTCATGTCTCACAGCATTAGCAGGCACGTTGAGGAATCCATCATACGTTACCTCTCTTCCAAGGCGTGAGCGAGATCGTTGACCTCCTTTGCTATCCGGTGGATCTCCTCTCTCGCCTGCTTGTCAGCCGTCTGCTCCAGAGTTTCCAGGATGATGTCCTCCAGATAACAATCCACGGTGTCTTGATGCACCTGTACCACCTGTGAGGTTTCAGCCACACACTCACAGTCAACGTTTAAACAAGTGCACCACGAGCGCGCTTATTCTTTATAAATGTAAAAAGGAGGATAAATGTAAATAATCTCGCACCTGTTTGAAGATTTCGTCCTCTTCTTTGCGCCGCCGCTCCTCCACCTGCCTCCTCCCGCTCTCAGCAGCATTCCGTAGGCGAAACTCTCTCTCGGCCATCAGCATGAAGGCGTGGAGCCTTCGTTCCTCCTGCAGGTGAATCAGCTCCTTATTCAAGGTGTCAAACAGGAATTCGAGCTCCGTGCCCACCACAGCAGCCTGGTACGACTCTTGTTGGGAAGCCTGAAAGTGGAGGGAAATGAGAGGGGTTACAGTGTGTTTAGTTGTGAAGTGGTGTGTGTGTGTGTGTGTGTGTGTGAGGTGCTTCACCTTGTGTCTGTCCAATTCTCTCTGTTTTTTCAGCATTATTGTGTACAGTTTATCAGCTCTCTGTTGCTCCTGCTCCTCTTTCTGCAGGGCATTCACAGTCCTCAGCTCCTGGATCAGGTCCAGGCGCCTCTCCTTGCCCTGGAACATCTGTTGTAAAAACACAGGTGAGGTGAACAGAGGTTCCTGGGCACTGGGCTGCAGGTCAACATGAACTGCACAGGAATGTGGTGTCCATACTGACCTGGTATTGTGTGCTTCTTCCTCTCAAAAGTTTCTGCAGGTAGATGACCGCAAGCTCTCGTTCCTCCTCCCCCTAAGGAACGGAACATAGAGTAACTCAGGAACAGTCTCTCCAGTACATAACACGTAACACAGAAGACCGGGACAAGCGGCTGACCTCTCGTGGCTCCTGCACCCTGGGGGTGGCAGGACGAGGAGGCGGTGCTTCAATCTTCACAAGAAAACGCATTTCCTTCTTCACGTGACTCTTCTCTTTCAGGGACTACGGAATCACATCAGGTACGTAGAGTTATTTACAACTGAGATGGCAACCTCTTAAACTCTGACATTATCACATTTTCAAGTTATTATTGTAAATTCTAGTAATAAGACCAAAGTTTCCAAAGCTACCAAATATATCAGAATGCATTCTGGGGAAATCTGTATAAAATGATATCAAATGCTTCCAAAAAAACCTACGCTGTAACTGAAAAAACAAGAAATGAATCCATTTCCCAGCCCTTTGTACATGATATACTTGATAGAATCCATTAAATCTTTTAAACAACCCTGCACTATTTGCCTCAAAGCATATTCAATAAACCGATTACTTTGCCAGGGATTGAGTGACCCTTTGTCTTTACCTGGTATAATTTTATCACTTCAAGCTCTCTGGTCTCAGAGGGTGAGGTTAACCCTTTGCCTTTGAATTTAGATGTTTTTGCATATCTCTTGAGGGCTGAGATGGAGAGTCCCTCCTCCAGTTCAAGCAAACCTGTGGTCGATAGGAAGGCACATTTAACCCCAACGTCAGCGAGACGTTATTATGTCCATAAGTCTCTTCTCGTTGTGCAAATAAACCTTCGTATGTGTCAAGGTAGCTGTTTTTGCCTAGATCCGTCTGAGTGATCCATTTGGAGAAGACAACCTTGGGGGTCACAGGCATATAAGTCTGAGAAGAATAATCAACAAAGTCCGGGTAAATTTCACCTCGCTTCAACTTCCCCTCCACGTTTCTCCTTTTTGCTAAAATTTGCCTTAGTGCTGAAGAGATAAGAAAGAAAAGAGAGAGGAGACACAACAAATCAATACTCTATCGCTGATCAGAAGGGCATCCAAGAAGAGACTGTCTTGAAGTGATGGATGAAGTCTTACAGTTGATGTAGAGCTTATGGAGTTTTTGCAGCTTGGCCTCTTGCACTCTTTCTTTCTCAAGATACATCAGGTTCAGTGTAGCATTTGCCACCTCAGTCTGGGCCTCATCTCGCTGCTGCAGCAGGTCTCCCAACACTTCCATACGGACCTCCTGCAACCTGCCCATCAACCACAGTCACATTGGACAAAAGAAGCAGAAAGGTGAGATGAATATGGCAAAGATAGACAAATGCAGAATAATATTTCTCAATATTTGCATCTTGATTATATCGGATATTCTTATCTGGTGTGTGGAAGTGTGTCGTTGTGGTTACGTGGAAACTGCTGTAACGCAGATCCTGGTTTTCCCCGTGGAGCTCGGACTACATTGAAACTGCAGGGTGAATGTGGCAATATCTATTTATTTTTTTGCCGCCATGTGACAGATCACATTTTTTCTGACTCGTCTGGACACAAAAATTAAATTTACTCGTGATCAGACTTGGGCCACTTCCAAGTGTTGTCCTAGATCAGGGCCCATGTGTTCTCAGTGAGAACTGTCAGATCTGATTTCTGTTTTATCCTCTACACTTCAGTGTGCAAATGTTGCTCTCTAATTATCAAAGTGTCAGTATTTGCAGTAATGCCTCCTACACGACTTTCAAAGTCGTCAGGCTGCTGTTCGCACCACACAACTTTCTGTCTTCTCATCGGGTGTCTTGCGTCATTGTGTTTTGCGCCCTACATGACTGATCAGTGAAAAGGGGTCACGGAGTACAAGATCTTTCACCAGGAGGCATCTCCGACAAGTCTGTCTGGCCTCCAAACAACGTGAAGTGAAATCACGCGATACCACGCGTGAAACAGGATTTTGTTATTACAAAAATGACGCCTGCAAGAACTTTATTGCATTCCAATAAAGTCTTATAAAAAAAAAAAGAAAAAAAAAGAAACTTGCAGTCCAATTGGTTTGTGCGTTGATTTATAGCGAAAAAAACAAGAACAAAAAGAAAAGAATGTGGAGAGAAGAATGGAGATACGGACAGCAAGGATTCCTGTAGGTTTGGATGTCTGCAACTGTCCGTTCGTACTTCACCATTACAAAACAAGATACATCATTACTCCATGATAAGATAGAGTGCAGCATAGTGCCTTTGAAGCAGGTTTGGGACGTAAAGATAGCACTCACTTATGGATTTGCTCTTCCCTGAAAGCCCATTCTTCCAGTTCCATCTCCTCCATCATACGCATCCTCTTTTCCAGCTGGCTCAGGTCATCCAAAGGAGGAAGGTTTGCCTCCCAAGCCCTCTTGGCACGCGCTCGCTCTATCAACACCACCTCTGCAAGGCTTGCTGGCAGACCATTACCTCATTAAAAAAAAGGACATCAAGGGGAGGAGTTAGTGTCCGTGACAGTGGACAGAGGTGTGAGTACGACTAATGGTTTTAACAAGGCAATGATGTATTCTATTCTACTGCCAGTGATCCCGTACCACTAGTCATAGACACCAGTGTTAGGAGCTCTGAGAAGGTGGTCCCAGGTTGCAGCACATAGGGTGGGCTGTAGGGGTCTGTCTGTGTTTCACTTTCCCTGTACACTGTCTGGACCCCCACAGTGGCGTGGGTGGGCTGTCTTCCAGACGTCTTTACAGAAGCGGATGGATCGCTTTCTCTGAAGAAAGAAATGGGAATGGGGTTTCCTCTCTAACAACACAGAGTGTGTAAACATAGATGAATGTGAACATAAATGTCTTACCTTGGCATAGCTAAAACCACATTGGGTGGGATTTGGTCATTGAAGGTAATTAGAGGGCTGAAGGAGACGGGATTAAACACCAAATTAGAGACAGTAGAAAATGTAAACGTAGAAACATGGACAGCTATCTTTGTTAATCTATTATCTCAGGCCATTGCTTTTTGATCTCAGTAGATCACACGCCCCAGAGTGTAAAGATATTCAGAGTTTAGTCCAGTCACACCGTTCAAAGTATTTCCAGCGATCAATTCCCCTCACACTAGTGTTCGTCATATCAGATCTTGGCTGAACACCGGGGATAACCCTGCCAAGAAGAGAATCAAAGATCACATCCACAAACTCATTCCAATGGACAAAGATGATTTTGTAATGGGTTAAGTGTGTAAATGTGAGTAAATGTGACTGTAAAGGTTTGCGTGCTTGTGTTACCCTGCCAGTTGCTGCAGTGCCTCTTGGCGCTGCTCCATTTGGCCTCTCCAGCGACGGTCAACACAGGCTGGTACTGCATCTGCGGTGTCCATTGTTACGGTAAACCGTGGGTAGTGGGGCAGGATACTAAACATGCATCTGAACATTGGAACTTTTTTCTGAGAAACGGAAAGTGAAATAGCATCAGTGGCTACACAAAGGTTGGTGGGTGACAGTCCATCCTGTTGTCATACGTAAACTCTTCAAAGGAGTGCTGGCTGTGCTTTGGAGGCTACAACCAAGTGGTAGAGAGGTAAATATAAGATCAGGTGAAAAAAGAGACTTAATTTATGCCAACAATATGAAAAAAATATATCGTAGAAAATTTTCAATTTCTAATTATTCATGTAAATGGCGTTTTATTCATATAACTTACACACTTGTATATTTTATTCTAGTTTTTTTTTTAGATAAGTTACATGGTACATGAGGTGAATCATCACTGACTCATTTCTGACTTGAGAAGCAAGACACACAGCTAACAGACAATCACATAAGACATTCAATCAGATTATGCGATAAGGGAAGCTCTAACTTACAGCTCGGGTCTTGAGGTCGTTCTTGGCATGGTCTATTTCTGATGACACTGTATAAATAGGATCTATAACAATAATAAACACTTTGGTTAAGCACAACATTGTGTTTTAATTCATTAAAACCATGGTAAGTTCATTGGTTATTGAGGAAAGGCATGAAAAATATCTCACAATATACAGAGAAGTTGAAGTTGTGAATAAATGTCATCATTTTGTACTGATTTCCCCAGAATGCATTCTGACATACTTGATTCCCTTGGAAATCTTGGACTTTTCAGTAGAATATAAAATAAAAACGCTTCTGTTCGTGATTACCTTGGAATTTAAGGGGTGAACAAGTGTTTCAACTTCCTGTTGTCATTTAAGTTTACTCACCATACAAGTGGTCATAAACTCGGTAGGGTAACGCATATGTTACTGGCTCCATTTTCTTTATAATCTAATATGAGTAAAAGACACTCTCGGTTTCTAATTTCAGTCAAATGCAACGGCATCTGTTTGTCAATATTTTCACCACTTATGAGTGACGTCACATCTAGTGTGACATCACCATGGAGTTCCTAACGTTGGAGTGATGTCACAACCTGTTTATTGTTATGACATACAGAACCACTGTTCATTCTTTTTTTCTCCTATCTGTCTCACTGCAGCCTCTGTTTTTTTGAGTGAACCAGGACCCTGCTTATCACCAAAAATCCAGAACCAGAACTTCCTCGACTGAATGTTACTCACACAAAAAGCTCCGAGGTAACCACCAATGAGTTCAGCTTCAAAATACAAATACCTTAAGTGTCCAGAGAGACCAAATATATCAGAATGCATTCTGGGTAATATATATAAAATTATACCCTACAAATTTAGAATAAAAAGAATTTCAATAGTTTGAAATAATGAAGGGATACTGCAATGAATTCTGCATTTTCTACAATGTATGGTAAATTATTAATTGATGCATTTACTGAATGTCCTTTAAACGGATGGACTAATAATTATTGTATGCTCAATAACCAATTCAGTTACAATTGTTATTAATCACCACAGCCCCTGAACGCAGCACCGTGTGGGCGCTTGTCAAGTCATACATATAGAAATAAAAATATATAAACCGTTGTTGTGGGTTCGAATCCAGGTTGGCCGATATGTGTGGTGTCTGAGGTTCTGCCCGTTCATACACACAGCGACGTGAACTTTATACGAACACTAGAGAGGCGGATTTGTACATTGTATAGTCGACTGGTTTCCCTACCACCAGTAAACGCAGCAGCAACAACAAAGTCCCGCTCCTCATTTTCTCCAAAAACCACACGCTGGAAGCATTTTTAAATCTGTGTTGACAGAAAATGTCTCTCACACACACTACGTCCCACAGTCCATACAAGCGTCGTTTAATTTTACTCACCGTACACGTAGTCGTAAGCTCGGTGCGGATTACAAACATTTACCGCCTTCATTTTCCCTCTAAACTGTACAAGATGCTCCGGTTAAATTTATTTTGTGTCGTAATCATTAATTAAGCTATCAGCGTAAACTGACCGCGGTATGTTACTGCGTTACCATGGAGACGGCCAACCGACGTCCAACGTCGGAGGCGTTCTTTTCTTTCAATTTAACTACCCGTGGTCCGACAATAAGGCGGGCATTCACGGTCACGGTTTATACAGATTTAGCACAGGAAACTAAATAGTACATAATTTGTTAAGGATTGACCAATCACAGCCCTGCTGCCGTATAATGGGTGGGAAAACAAAACGGTCAAGATGTTCTGGCTGTTTTTGATGCGTGGGTGTGCAACCACGCTTGATTTCTTTTCAACACCGTTTCTGTATGGTGTATTAATAGGTCACTAATGTAAAAAATCCCGTAAAATATATACAAAATCCTAGAAATATCCTTTAACTGACTGCCTTGAAGCGTAACCACTTTATTTACCCGTGTCTAGGGGGTTAAAGGAAGACTAGACAATATGGATATTAATATTCTCATGATTTCCATATTGTATGGTATGACATACTTTTCTGTCCAATGTGCTAGGATTTTCTAAGTGCAATGTCCATATGTCCACAGTTCTTGCAGTTTTTTGAGATTGAGGTTGTGATATTTACGTAGATCTGTATATGGGTCAGGTTTTTATACTATATGTATAAGTTTATTTTATTACTTATGTGAAGAAGTAAACCCCAGACCCATTCAGTCCAACGTCGAGTAACACCCGCCTTTTCCAGCGTCATAGTTTTTTTTAATTATTATTTTGATTGGGTCATGGTTCACGCAAACATCTTTTTGTATGAGGTATGCTAGAGTGCATTCATGTGCGGAAAGTTGGAAGGTGGTGTGAGTGAGTGTGTGTCTAGGGACGTGTAAACTTACGGTTCTGATGAAATGTTGATTAATGTTTCTTTAATTTTCTGCTTTCTACCACATTTGATGACTAATTAATGGAGAATTCTAAATAACTACAAATACTTTATAATCTGAAACATTTTACACGTGTGTGATGATGACATTTCATTTCAGCTGAAATTAATGTGTTGAAAAAGACCTACAGTAGTATTAAAATGTCTCTGGAGAATGTAATTTGTTAAGTAGATTTAATTAAAGTCACTCAGCAGTTGAAACAATAGGATGAAGACCGAACATGATGAGATATTTGGAGAGACACGACTGATTAAAGTAACTTTTGCGATATAATTACATCTGACTTGTTACCTTGGGTGCTATATTCCTGATGATTTCATTCATTTATCACATTCGATCGCAGTCTTTGCATTACCACGGAGACAATCAACCAACACACACTCTTATACACATGTTTCTATAAAAAATTAATAAAATAATGATTTGTTATTAAGCTTTATTAATCATTGTACTGCTACTGAATTAAATATATCAATATCCAATATCGTAGACGGAAAAACGCATTTCCTGTCCTCAAAATCTATTGAAGCTATTTACATACAAAAATGTATTCATCTATAGTTTCACTTCCTACAAAATTAAAGTGGTTTATTTGCATAAATTTCCCCATCATGACATTTTACAAATTTGTGTTTGAAAGGAATTATAACCCAATCTATGTCAGTTTTATAATCTACCATTTATTCATTCATTTATTTTACTAAATGTCATTATGAATCAAACCTTTATTTAAAGTATATACCCTTAATTTGCTGTTTTGGTGCATATATATACTGTATGTGGCACCAATGAAAGATAGTAGTTATAGTTGCAAGTTATAGTCGCAATGGCAAACAGTTTTGACATATTTTATTGATTTTGACATCAACAGGATGTCAGTTATTATCAAGGGGAAACAGTATGCAGAAATGCATACGTAGCTACTCTTGTGCAGACGCACACAGACACAGACACACACAGAAAATAGAATATTTATCTGTACTATGTTTCCTAAGAAAGAAAGAAAGATGTCAATATTACCATTTATTCATGTACTAAGATGCTTTTTCACGCTATTTTCAAGAGAACAGAGTTATCCGCAAATTATTACTTCATAAACTGAAGGACATGAAAAGTCTGAAAACGTCAGTTCCTTTATGCTCACTCTGCCAACTCATAATCAGCTGATCTCCTGAGTTTAACAACACAGACTAAAATTAGATCAGCGAAAAAAAGGAGAAGATGGAGAAGAGTTTTGCTTTGTAGCAACATCCTAGATTGTAATGTCTTGTGCTTGTATATGGATTACTGCAGACACATCCTCATACTAGTTCCAGAGTAGTTGGAGTAGTCATTTTAAACCGTAAGATTTTATGTAGTTTTCAAATATTGACATGGTTGCCTCAGTTTTTTTCCATGGTATTTGAGTCAGGTTTGGTGAGATTGAATAGCAGTGCAGAAAAGGGTCTGAGGTCTTTGTCGTTATTGTCGTTATGTGTCATATGACTTTTTTGAGGCCGCTAATATCTACACTCAGGAAACCACACGGACTGTATCTCTACATGGTTTTGTTTTCTGTTAATAGTTGCTAATGTGCACCAAAGCAGTCACCTCTGAAATCTGAGACACCGACAGTTGGTTAACAGCTTAGGTTTACAATAAAGATGGCCTGGATCAAGGCGAGGACGTTGTCATGAATCTGTAGATATGAAACCACAATCAACACCTCACACTAAATACAAGTAGGTTAGCGCATGTACTTGGTAGAAAATATTCATACTGCTCAGCGATAGGCTGATCATGTGACTAACGGTTGTGTGAGTTATCAGACGTCATCCTGTGTGGGCAAAAAAGGCATGCGTTTGGGTGGAAAGCGGTTTGGAGAGCGAGGAACCAAGAGATGCATGTGAGGGAGGGATTTATTCGTCAGATGTCCTATGCACTATGACATGAAGGATGTCAGCAATTTTTTGTTTTGTCTGTACAGGGATGAGGATCGTCTTTACTCAGAAAGAGCCTGCCTTTAAATATAGACAGAGGAAACTGTTAAACCAAAGTGAGAGCCACATAACTTGGAATCTAAAAACGTTTACAAGGAAACCTGCAGATGAGGGAGATGAAGTGGGTTTGTGGAGTCATTGTCCTCTTGGTGGCTTCGGTGTGGAGCAGCTCAGGTTTGAGAATTTACACATTTTCCATTTGTCTGTCTCATATTATAATATGTCTTGTGTTAGACTTTACTGTCATAGTAACACAAATTTAACCCATGAAGGCAGAGAAGGAAAACGTTCCGCAACAGATTTATGAAAAGGTCAGACACAACTGCATTTGTTTCTGCGGTGGAAAATTGTGATTTCAGGTCAGGATGATGCTACGATACAGATTTCTTCTGTGTGTAGTCATTGAAAGCCAGAGCAGATGATGTTGTATTGTTCACAGCTGTCAGTAGTCAATAAACAGACAAACCACCACAGGAAACACCAGTCATCGAGACATTAATAACCTCATCTTAAAGTGATAGTTGAAACTACACACTGGCTGGAATTGTACAATGAAAAACACAAAGGAAATATAAAAAATGTGACAAATAAACTTCTTAAACTTTTTCATAGACTTTTATGTTATCCACAAGTGAAATTACTAAAGTTTCCAAAGATAGCGAATATATTAGGGTAGCCTCTGTGGAAATGTGTTTCAAGTGATACCCAACAAATTAAAGGGAAATTAGAAAAGCCTTAGCTTTAAAGAAAGATGTGCTACAACAGGATTTAAGGATTTTCTTTGTCATCAGTCTAGATGTGAGATTGTATTCTTAATTATTAATGGCTTAATGAGGTAAAAATGCCCGCAAAGTCTATCCAAATTCCTTGAAATTAACAGTTTGCCTTTAAGTCACCGATTAATTTAGCAGTGTTGAACACATTCAGAGCTCCGTGTCATTGGTGGTGCTCTCACTTGAGTAAAGTGGAGGCTCGGATCCCAATTTTTCTGAAAGATAAATGTTCATTTTGGTGGAGGGGATGAGCGCTGTCTGACTTGTCCAAAATCACCAATGTGTTCAACCGGATTCAGAGCTGGTGACCGCAAAGGCCGATGATTGTATGATTTTGATGCTGGCATTAAGGGATCCAAGAAAGGATCACGGTGATCAATACAAAGTACGCTGAAACATTTCTCTCCTTAGGGGTCAACAGATTTGATGACTTTGAAATCTCAGCTAATCGTGTCTGATGGCCTTTACGGTTACATTTCAACTCCCTTGAGCACTTATGGGAAACCAACATGTTAGAAAACACCCATCAAAATACCAAAGGAGGGCTTCCATTTTCCAGTTTTGTTTTCAGTGTAAACACAAATTTCTGCGGCAAATAGTTTCTCTCACTACTGTCGACTGCTCTGCATGGTTTATTTGTTTGTCAAGTTGGCTTAGAACTAACCGTCTCTATTTTCTTTGCGTTCACCTTGATTGTTGCTGTGGGTATTGAATGCAATGAAAGGAAATCCTAATTACAATTATTATCCTGAACTGTCACTGATTATGCAGACTAACAACTCTTAACATTTTACTAACTGTTTCCAAACATTTACTTCCATTTCTCTCAGGAATAAATCAAAATACCCCTGTGACCTCTAACACTAATCCTACAACTGGCATGAAATACTATGGTAAATTATTTTCTTGGTCTTTTCCTTTCCACATACGAATGAATGCGGCAAAAATATTGATATTTGGGAAAAACCTCATAACAGCTTTACTTCAGTCATGTCTGAAATAGTTTGTGAAAAAATATATTTGTAGAGAATTCATAGACCATCATTATTGTTATTGTTATACTTATTATCATCATTCTTATTATCATTCTTATCATCATTATTCTTATTCTTATTCTTACTCTTTTCAAGGTTAAATTTAAGTACTAATTTTTATTTTTAAGTACTTTATCTTATAGATCTATTCTTGTATTTTTCTGAAGTTACCAGAGAGAAACAAGTCCCCCTGGGCAGCAATGTTAACCTCACATGCAGTGATCGCTCATTGAGTAAGACTATCTACATCATCTGGATAATCAACTCGACAAAACATGCTAAAACATGTAGCCTAGGCACCACTATCGGCCAAAGTCAAAACACCTGCAACGACGGCAAGTCTCTTCAAAACACATCCAGCGGTCAGTCATACTTGCACCTCCCAAACTTCTCCGCTGATGATGAGGGGCACTACAAGTGTGAGTCAGTTTACACAGGAGGGTCCGATGACGTTCTGTTTGTCGTGAGTTTCACAGGTAGGACTATTTCCTCTTTTGGGCATGAATACAGATTGAACTATTTGATTATATTATATATTTTAACGAGAATCTGGCTTCTACCAGTGGCTCCCAGTATATCAGCCTGGTTGGAGCGGCAGGGCACCAAGAAGGTGGCTGTGTGCAGAGCTGAAAGTGGGAAACCTGCTGCCTCTATTGTCTGGAGAAATGCAGGGAACTCTTCTGTACCTACAGTGGAAACCAAACAAAGCTCAGATGGATCCTACACCGTGGAAAGCCGTCTAGAACTCAAAGATGGAACAGCTGCAGAAAACCTGACCTGTGCTGTTGGCCACAAAGACTGGAAAGTTGAGAAGACTGTGGTACCAAATACAATAAAAGGTAAGCCTCATGGACTGCCAGGTTTGGTCAATGGGGGCGGTGTGGCTTAGGGGGTAAGGGTGATTGAAGGGTTGCTGGTTCAATCCCCTGCTCCTCCATGACGATAGTCCCTGGGCAAGACCCTAATCCCAAAATTGCTCCTGATAAGCAATTGGGCCTTGCATGGTTACCTCGGCTGTCGGTGTATGAATGGGCGAACGTGAGGCAAACTGCTTCGAGTGGTGTCTAAACTAGAAAAGTGCAACAGAAAAAAATCCATTCACAATTATGCAGAATTATTAACAACACCTTATCAACACCTACAGCTGCCAACACTAAAAGATAAACCCGTTGTGTTGTTTTGATGTTATGATGAAATGTTATGTTGTGATGTTGTATTTTTTCTTAACTGTATAGTAAGTGTTTGCATATCATCACCTTCCTAGAATAATTGCCTAAGTCATATTTTGGCAAAAGTGATTTTTTGCCTAAATCATCTAAATATTAAATATTTTGTGAAGTTTTTAGTGTTTTCTGAAAAACATGAAAATATGACTTAGGCCATTATTTTAAGAGGGTGTCGATATGTATTTTGTATTATATTGTACATGTATTGTGTGTTTGTTTTTGTTTTTTTGTTTTTCTCTCTTTTTCTTTTCTTTCTTCTTTTTTAAATTGTAATTTTACTGCCTTTTTACACATCATGGCCAGGGGACTACAGATGAAAACTAGCCTCCTAGCTAATTCTGGCTTTTTTAACCATGTATAATCATGTGTTCTATGAAATTGCACTGTCCCCTTTTAAATAAACTAAT
>OMNV01013656.1:0-12023 GCA_900303265.1 Brotula barbata
CTGTGAACCTGTTGTTGGTTCTATGTGAGCCCGTTGTGAACCTGTTGTTGGTTCTATGTGAGCCCGTTGTGAACCTGTTGTTGGTTCTGTGTGGGCCTATGTTGTGAACCTGTTGTTGGTTCTATGTGAGCCTTTTGTGAACCTGTTGTTGGTGCTGTGTGAGTCTGCTGTGAACCTGTTGTTGGTTCTGTGTGGGCCAGTTGTGAACCTGTTGTTGGTTCTGTGTGGGCCAGTTGTGAACCTGTTGTTGGTTCTATGTGAGCCCGTTGTGAACCTGTTGTTGGTTCTGTGTGGGCCCGTTGTGAACCTGTTGTTGGTTCTATGTGAGCCCGTTGTGAACCTGTTGTTGGTTCTGTGTGGGCCCGTTGTGAACCTGTTGTTGGTGCCATGTGAACCTGTTGTTCCTTGTTGTTCCCCGGTGTGTTGGTTCTGTGATTTCACAGTAAAAAGTGCAGCAGGTGTGATGAATGTGTGAAAAATGGACTCCTTTCTGATTTTTAAATCGTCGATCCTCCTCGGGAGATGAACGCTGTAACGTGTTAACATGGACGCCATCAGAGACGTGACTCATCAGCCTCTGCATCGATTCTTGTCTGGTTTCATCCCAGTTCATCCTCTTATTTCAGACCATTTTTCATCACTAAAGACCCTGACACGAGGGGTCAGCCTCATCCAGTTCCAGCTGTTCCTGAGACCACCCGGTGCTCAGTAACATTTCCTGGTACTCTCGATAGCAAAAAAAGTTGAAGTGGCGGTCTCTGTGCACTTGTGAGTCCCGGCCCGCTTCGAGCACTGTCTGTCATCCAAGAACATCTCATGAAAATAAGACTTTCTGAAACCATTAGGATCTATTGTTAGAAAGCTTGAAGTGGTGTAGGATGACGCTCCGGCCTGAGCATGTCTGCACTCGGACCGTCCCCTTATTAGCCAACAAATATAATCCAGACGAGGCAGACACGCCGGTCAAGGACACTTTATTTATATCACAAGCTGAGTGCAATTAAGTCAACATGTCACCCTGAAACTGTCTGCGGCTAATGGGGTTCCATCATGGTGAAATACGGCTTGATTAATCGCTAAGGGTACGACAGACACGAGACCAGACAGTTTGATATTCACGATGATGCGGTGGATCGTTTAGACGGTGATGGCGGGGCTGTTTTTCTCTTCAGAGCAGGTACACGCCGATCAAAGAGTCAACATGGTTCACTTCACCAAATTATCAAGCTGTATTCATTTTTGATGATGATCTCTCCCTGGAGAATACGTTGTTGACAGTTTAGACAATTAATCATAATGAATTCGCTGACGCTCTGTTTGCCATCTCGGTCCGCTCAGGCCTAAAAAAAACCCGCTTCATTTTCACGCCGTGGCGGTCGTACCGATATGAACCGCGTCAGCCGGAGTCATCTGTGGGTGAATTTGTGAAATCTTTTGCTTCACAGCATTTCTACTTCAGACAGAAGTGGTGCGTCTTCAGAGGAGAAGATCCACGGCATCCTTTGAAGTTTTATTTAGCATCGGCTAATCTTTGGGTTAGATTATTACGTTTAGATTTCACCCTGGCAGGGGAAGACCTGGCAGTGAGACATTCACAGCAGGGCATTACAAGTGATTTGAAAGCCCCGGGATTAGTATAAAAAAAACTGGATTTATGATCACAAATTGATTCAGTTGATATACGGAATACAAAACACACATCAATGGCAGTTTCAGCACTGACTGAATAGCCAATGATTGTTACTGAATACTTTTTCTTTTGTGTTCTCGTTACCCGTTTACCTTTGAAAGTGGGTAGGCAGTGATGAAGGACTCCTCTGAGACTTTCCCGACTCGGATTCCCCCCGTCTTTGGATTGTTTTGTCTTTGAACTGAATCTGAATTCACATTCAAGTAATTTTCCCTCCTTTGCGCGTCTCATCTAAACTAACAGCGCCTGTGAAAGTACACAAGCCGCGTGGAATTGTAATTTTTGATGCTCAGGGAGACAGACAGCAGACAGAGTGAGCAAATGAAAGAGAGGAGTGAAGTTTGAAGATGGAATTAGATTAGATAAAGATAGATGAGAGATTAGATAAATAGGCCTGTGTGTCTGTGGATTCGCCCTCCTCTGTTCCCGCTCAGTTCTTAAAGATACTCTCCTTAAGAGTGCATCAACATGACCATGATGGGAACAAGATCTCCATAAATTTGGCCTCCTGTCATCTCTGAGTGAAATATGGGATGGCAGCGATTCCCCTAAGATCTTTGTAAAGCACCAGGACGTATCATTCTCCCTCAGTGAGGCTCCGGGGCTCTGTGAGACGCCACCAGGGCAGCTGATTGATTCCTCTGGAATTGATCTCCTCTGGGATTAATCTAGATAGAGACTGTGTGTGTGTGCGTGTGTGCGTGTGTGGATGTTTGAGTGAGTCAGGGAGAAGGGTTGTCTGATAGAGACACCTGTGATCTACAGCTTGTTTAGGTCCTCATTTCCCAGAGTTCATAGCTCTCGTCCATCAATGTGCAGACAGGGATCCAAGGCTTTTCCCTCTGCTCATCGCCGGAGAAGATAAGAAACTTGCTCCATCTTCCCGAACAGGATGAAACGTAAGTGAGTTATTACCGCATTCGTGTGTGTTCTTTGTTTTTTGTTTTCTTTATTATCTCCTGTTTATCTTTACGCCCCCGTGTAATGGTTCCTCCCAACACCGTGAGGTTAAATAGGTCAAAAAGAAGCAAATGACCTCATTCCAAGATCCTCAGCCACCCACATGCATACACGGGCAAACAGTTTTGGCACACTTCCACTCCTACACACTCTATCCAACTCTCATTTTACTACAGGGAGTCGTCTAATTCAGGCAGATGTAAATGAAGTGTCTGTCTTCGTCCAAACAGATGGTAATAAAAAGAAGCTTTTTTTGATACGACTCCACTGTGGGCAGGTAGGTGCAGCTGGAGCAGGTGTACGTGGAAAAAACAAGCCAGGGCTCGAGCTGGATTTGCAGTACATTACGTCCAGCTGTGCATTTCTAACTCTGACAGACCTAAAGCGCCGCGAAACCTCTCTGATGAACACAGATGGTGGACTCCGACCGATGACAAATCGTGTTGGAGTTCGTGGAGGGGCTGGTGTTATTTCGAGTGAGTGGTAATGGCGGATTTCACTGTTTTGTCATGATTGGCTCATAGGACACAATGAACGTTGGGAGGGACGCGAGGAATCCTAATGGAGTGTGATGGCCGGTGAACTGAGCGGCGTGTGTGCAGGAAGAATGAAGAATATCACGGGTGAGAGAGTTTGAAAGCTATAAAAAGAAAGAAATGAAGCGTGTGAGGAGGGCGAGACTCCGTGAGCGTAGGTGATCCCAGCTGAACTCATGGAGCAGCTGACCTGCAGGAGAACCAGATCAACGTGCAGGACACACGGGAGGCTGGAGGAGACCGCCGTAAACTGGACAGGAAGTCTTGGCACATTGCAGTGACTAAAGTTAGTCAAGGCAACTGGCCCGAAATGGTTTGAAAAATAAATAAAAATACAATATTTACAACAAACAATTCTGAAACGTACGGAAGCTGAGAATGATTTTGCTTGTAATAACTTCTAAATATCATTCTATCATCTCGAGATAACAAACGATGATGGGTTCATTTATCTCAAGAAAACCACGTTTGTTTCCTTGAGATAATGAGATAATTGTTTAAAGCTTTGTTTCTTTGATCACCCCTGATTTAAGCCTTATAGAGTTGTCTTTGCTATCTATCTATCTATCTATCTATCTATCTATCTATCTATCTATCTATCTATCTATCTATCTATCTATCTATCTATCTATCTATCTATCCACGGCAATCCAGATCTGTGATGAAGACTGTAAGTAAGAGGAAACAAGCTGCTGTTTTCTTGTGTTCATTTATCTCGTTATCAAAAGAAAACAAGCTCCGTTATCTCCAGATAACAACATTAAACAAATAATTGCACGGACGCTCTTGGTAAATCTATCCAACAAAATGACTCCATGTCCCCGTGGACGTCCACATCTGGGAAATCCGAAACACACGAGCACGAGAGGAAAACTGGGTTTGGCAAAACATGTTCAGATTTATAAAACTCTAAGACTCTAAGCTGCCCACAGAGGTTCTCCGGTGTAAACCAGAATAGATGGCTGATAAACCACAGTTCAACTTAACCGACTGCAGCAGCTGTCGGTTGGTTGTGGAGTGGGAGGAATCCTGGACAAACTCCGATGGACTCTCTCATCTCTCTAACTCACCGCTGCTCCTCGGTCCTGCCTCCACCTGAGAACGCGAGACATGTCCGAGCGCTCAATTCTTGGATTCTTGACAGACATACTGAGGATTTCACGCACGGCGCAGCTTCAACAAACCTTTTGTGAGCCGACAACCGACAGTCTCTCCGGGCTCCCGAGATTCATGGCGAATTTGTCAAAATGAACTGGGTCACTGGAGCTCGGGCTGTCAGCCGTAATGGGACGGATCCACTCACAGTAAACAGAGAGATGCGTTTGGACTGAGTGACAGAATAAATACACACATCCCAACATGGATATTGACATGATACTCAGGCTGAGTGACACCGGGAAATCTTCCTTCATTCCATCGCCAATTACCATTTGCAATCATCTCGTCTCCAAAGTGTCATTAGAGGCTTTAAGGCTTTTAAGGCCTTTCAAAAAAAAAAAACAGCCTCCCAGCACAACTCACCAGGGCCGGCTGGGGCTGGTTTTTTTGTAGGGCACTGGGGATCCACTGCCTCATTGATGTCCTTGTAAAGAGGTTGGTGTGGAGGCATGGGAATATGACTACCTATTTCCCCGAGCAGACAGCTCAGTGGTCGGCTTTGACCCGTACACCGTCAAACTGGAGCTCCAGGACAACACGGGTGCTTCTGATCCAGTTTCCTCCTGAAAAATACGACCGGCAGAGCCTTCTCTATGTAAAATACTCTACATCTGATCACAGCACGCTTCTGCTACATATAGGGAGTTTGATGACCTCATCAAAGTGTCTGTCCAGCGTGGCTCCTCCCACTTTCAACCTGAAAAGAGTCTAATTTGTCAAAATGATTGAAAATCACAGGTGTGGATCAGGCAGTCATTCATTAAAACTACCACAAAATAATTCTAAATAGACTGAACAGAGCTGTGAACGGCAATTAAGTAAAAAAAACCCCAAAATGATGCGATGAAATTTTCCGATGAGATGTGTGTTTTACGGGCCACAGGTAGGCGTGAAATCCTCCCAATCATGTCGACTCTTAGCATAATTAGAGCGTTGTTGTATGCTACATTAGAGGATTCGGTGACAAATGACTGAACGAGCTGCGCGGGGAGTCCTAATTATTCTGCAATTAGAAATGTAATTACGGGTCGCTCCGACGGCTCAGTTGCTATCTGGCTAGCCGTCGGAGCGAGCGGAGACGGAGTGAACTTCAGATTTGGCTGCCAGCTAATCTGTTACACGCGGAAAGGAAGATTACCCTCCAATCAGACGCTGGCTAAATAAAACTGCGGACTGCACGCCTGTGTAATCCATCACCGCTGACCCACTGGTTAAAACGTCCTTGAGGCACGACAAAGCCTGGTGGGTTCATTTGTCCAAAAACATCCGTATCGGGCTACTCTGGAAGCATTAACCAGCTTACAGCCGCATGTTATTTCTTGATTACATCATCACCTTTAGCCTCTTGTTGTTGGTTACGGATTTCTCCTAATCTGCGCCGTGCGAGATGAAATAAACGCCGACGCTGATGGCTGCCATTGGAACCGACGCACATACGAAACGGTGATTTCCCCTTTTTTAATATGTTGCGGAGTGGATTTACTTGAAAGTTTCTCTAACACACTCCTAAGACAACTTTAGCACAGAGTTGCTTCAGAACGACCAACATTTATCTCTCTCCGCTAGGAAATCGCTCCCATCACACCACTTACCTCCTCAATGTTCCAGCTACAAGCAACATAAATTGGAGTTTCCGGACTCTTTGGAGGGAGAGAGTCCAGTACTGTATATCAGACTATCCTCTGGGTGATGATTGTTAGCGTTGTGAGAACTCTATAAGGTCATCGGAATGATATTTATGCTGTCAAATTGAATTGACCCCCGGGGAGATGAGTGCCTCGTTGGTGGATATTGCAGGGCCGACTCACAGGATCAATAAAGCCGATACAGTACAGTGTTTAAAACGGGCGGTTTCAGCCGTGAGTGCGATGATTTGAGCGAGGAGAGCCTCCTCATCTCCCCCGCCAAACAGGACGCCGAGCGTTACAGCGGGGTAACGTGCCAGCGCTGACAGAAGAGGGCCGAGGGGGCTGAGTCCTCCCAACCCCACCCTGGAGCTTTGGATGACCTGCCAGCCCAGCAGCCTTCACCCATTCCAAGGTTCAGACTTCCCATTTGGAAGCTTAAGGCCGCGTTTCTTATTGGCTCCGAGCCACGTGGCACATTTTGGAAACACCGTGAGCAACGTGCTGCTCGTGTGTGATAAAAAACTCCCACCGATATCTTCAAATGGAATCGGAGCGATTTGTCTCGAAAGCAACACAAGGAACACCTGAAATGTTTGGGATCAGACTTTTAATTGGACTTAAATTCACATAAATAACATTGGTTCATATATATTTTGTATATTATACAATTTTATATAATATATATTTCCCCCCCCTTATGATTTACATTCCTCTCTGGCTAAAATTATCTTTGCTATATCTATGGAAACAAGGAAGCTTTGCACAAACGCAACGCTGCTCTTTTTCTGCTGTTTATTAAGGTCCAAATGCCAAAGGGAGAGGAGCGTGTTTCTCTCCGCTCATAAAAAAAGACGTTTCCAAGGAACACAAATGGAAAAGCAAAAAAACGGAGAATCTATCGTATTGCCTCTAGGGTTTTACACTGCACTACAATGAGTGGGAAGCTATTGAAAATCATTCACTGGATATATTTTTATTGTATTACCGCATTGTGACACAAAAAAAAGAAAGACCACCGCAAACTAGCTGATATTCAAGTCGTGTCTGAATGTTCTCGTCGTAGTATATTTTTTTTTTGCCAAAAAAAAGACAGAAAAATAAGAAAATTCTGGATCCGAGATAAATCCCAGGTGAGATCTGGAAAGAGTTACGAAGCCGCTGCAAAGTCACGTAATCATGCAATGACCCAGGCAGCACACTTTGCACAGATGAGTTGAGCTTGTCAGTTCAGATCGCACATCAACACGCGGCCGTTTCCGTGTGTGTGACTGACGTTCTTCACCGGGATGGAAGATGTCTTGGATGTCAGAGGAACAGGCCCTCTTTGACCGGTGGATTATCTCTGTTGTCTGTTCTCCCGTGGCGATCGATAAGACGTTCAATTAATCAGGACTGTCCTAATGTCTGCTCCTAAGTCACCCCGGCTCAGAGTTTCACCGCATTCTCTCTTTGTTTCTTTACTCTGCGATGAAGAGATCAGTGTTGGTTTGCAGGGTAACGATGTGAAGCTGAACAGAAACTGTAAATTTACAAATGTTACAAGTGCAAAATGCTCCTGATGCTGAGAGAAGAGTGAGAGTAACGCTCGGCCTTTAATGAGCCAAATCAAACAGGAAATGATGAATCTCTTTCAAACAGACGCTGAACGTTTGGCTCGCCTGTACCATGATACACATTTGATTGTCTCAATCAGAATTGCAATATGAATGTCAAACCAAAAGAGAGAGAGAGAGAGAAATCATGGCCTTAGAATCATGACATCATCATGACAGCATCATGACAAAGAGTTGAATGACCCAGTAAATCAGCGTGGGATCCTACAATGTATCATACACTATAACAACAAGGTCAAATCAAACAAAATATGACACAGATGTTGGCCGGTGTGTGCGTGTGTGAGTGCGTGCGTGTGTGTGGACAGATCACAGAGAAAAACACAACCATGCCGTGACGTTGTGACAGACAGACAGACAGACAGCACGTGAAAGTGTTGACCCCTCCTTACCTGAATAATCACCATCGAGTGAACTTTGAACTGCTATTAGCTTGTCACATAAATATCATCATCATCCTCACTTTTTTTGACAGATAAGTTTACTATCTGCTCTTGAGAAGAGCACATCTGTCATGTTTGATCACCATAACCTGCTAACGGCCGTTAAATGATGTAGCAACTTGTGGGCGGGGTTTTCTCAACAGTAGTGCTTGCCGTCTCGTTCCCTCCCCGTCATTCACCCGTCCGCTCACTTCCGCCTTCCTGAACGCCTCGCGGGAAGATAGCGATCGTCAAAAAGTGCATCATCGACAATTTTGAGTTTATTAGTAAATAAACAATCTGGTTTTCTCATAAATAATCAGCACATTTTCCTCTAATATTCAATAAACCTCTTATTTTACAAGCTGAGTAGTCATGTGACGCAAATCTTCCTCCGGTCATCTTGATACTATCTGGGAGGAGCAAAACACTTCCTGAAACTTGGGAGTTAAAGACCCGGTACTGAGACGAGAACTGCTGGGTCAAATCTAGGAGAAACATCAGGGAAAGGACATTTTGTCACAGCCAATCAGCCGCAAGATGACTTGTGATGCACAAACATTCCAGATGTGAGAGAAATGAACATGACCTGTGAACTTAACGGATCCTATCAGAGAGCGTCATCATTGGCGGCGGTTTTCTTTTCTTGTTTATTGCATGCACGACATCACAAAGCCTCGCTGTTCACCTGCTGCATGAACTGAAACACTGTGATAAAAACGTTCCCTCCTCCGTCTCCCGCCTGTTGGGGTCGGATCTCAAGAAGGATAAATCAAAAAGGAAGTCCTCGGTCGGCCGAGTAGACCGCCAAGTCCAGGCCGGCCCGGTCGAACGCCGGAGCCGGCGCGGCCCTCCTCGTCGAGTCCGGGGCATCAGATGATCCGACGATGGTTCCGACCGTATGCCGTTGACTGATGGGTTCATGGATTGATGTGGATACTCCCAACACTTCCTGTATCCGTAAGAAAGTAACTCAGTAACTCGCTCACACTGCAACAGTACTCAGCCGCTCTGACGTTATCCATCAGCTTCAGATCAGGGGGGCCGGACGGGGCCCCTGTCAAGGCCGTCAGCCGGCCTTTGTTCAGTGCAAAGTCTTCATCCCCGTCAAGTACGGAGACTCCTGACGGCAGAGGCCCATCTGCTGCTGCTGCAGCTCTTGATCCGGCGACAAGCTATCGACGAAGTCTGGGACGGGGAGCCCTGAGAGGATCATGACCGACTTGTTCCAAATCATGAACGTGGGTACGACAGGGAGGAGGAAGGAGATGTCGAAGGTGTGAATGTGCTGCGAGTTCATGGCGTCGTAGAAGGACAGCGAGTTATTGTCATAGTCCAGCAGCACGCCGAGCCGCCTCAGCTGCAGGCTGGCCTCCACCAACATCTCCTTGCCGTCGTGGCGCACCACGAAATTATTGTTGCAGCGCGAGAACACCCAGGAGGACGAGTTCTTGCCGCTCCACTCGTTTTTGGGGGCTGATTTGTAAGCCACGCCGACGGCGTACCTGCGGGGAGAGATCATTTTGGAACGCATTAGCCGAGTGCAACAAGCGACCTAATGAATTTACTTACAGACTCCAGCAACCTCACGCTGAGGACACACGAGAGAGACGAGCACGGGCGCCCGGCGGGGCCTTCCTGCATGAGGACGCCTACTCTGGAGCCAATTAGTGATAAGAATATAATTAGAATAAAAGGATACACTGTGTGTGTGTGTGTGTGTGTGTGTCTTCGGGTTCGAGTTCATAACAGCCTTGATTAAAGTAAAAAGAGATATTTTGGTACGCCGGGCCTCATGCAGGGTTGAACTCTGATATTCCTTGTGTGTATGTGTGTACGTGTGTGTGTGTGTGTGTGTGTGTGTGTATGTCTCTCACCATGTGGACGCTCCCAGCAGCACCTCCCAGTAGTGGCATCCACTGTCGATGAAGACGTTCCCGGCGGCGCCGTAGGAGCCCGTGCCGCTGAAGCGCTCGGGGGTGTGGCTCTTCTTCAGAGAGCTCTCGTCCTTCTCCATGGTCAGGCAGTCGTTGGACAGACGCAGCTTCTTGTGGGCCGTCTTGGGGTCCAGTTTGAAGGGCTGGCCTGGGAGAACACAGAAAGCGTGTATTGGAGAGGATCTGATTCTGGGATGAGGCAGCGACTAATAATCACATCACTGTCTGTCATCATCACTTTTTAAAAACAAAACAGAGAAATAATAAACAAAGGACGAGTTAAAAACATCAAGTAAGTTAACTGAAGTTGACCTAAATGTGTTTTAATGAGCGACTCGATGGGAAAATGTTGAAGTTTATGAGTCAACTATGCAAAATGTGACTGTTGGTTTCTGGGTCACAGTGACACACTCGACCTTTAAATGTGTAGCGATCCAACCCAGAATAAACACGAGCGCTTCTGGGACCGGGAGCCTTCAGTTTCATCACCCGGACCGTCAGTAGCATTCAGCGAACACTCGTTCTGTTTACTCTGCTGCCGCAAAGTCATCATGAATTAGCTAATGATGTTTTGACATTTAAAGCGTCTCGTCTTTTCTGAACTTTTCCCATTCACGTCCAATGGGCGTCCGTGTCGACGTAATCCGACGAAGGGAAAGCCGGCGGACAGCGACAGGAAACGTCAGGAGGTGAAAGAGGCCAAAGGGAGTGAAAAAGTTTCAAAACGGAGGCAGGGAGGGACTTCAAAGACTTTCGGCGTGTTTGGTACAAACGTTCCAAGACCGGAGGAAACCACCCAGTTGGTGCCCCTCCCCCCCACGCCCGCCGCCCGCCCATCGCCGGGGACTCGGACATGAGCTGAGGGAAGAGCCTTCGCTGCGGTGAGGCCGTTCGGTGGAAATACTGCTGTCCAGATGCAACAATTCAATTTGCAGTGACACCAGCAATTTCAGAGTAATGACTGGAAAATTGAGAGGGTAAAGCTGGGTGAGTGACAAAGAAAGGAGGAGAGAGAGAGAGGGGGGACTTGTGTGGATAATGTGTATCATTCCTCAGCTCTCTCTGAGCCTGTGTGTGTGTGTGTGTGTGTGTGTTTTGGCTACTTGGAGGTCATACGCGTCCCTCCCGACCTGACATTTAACTCTGACACCTCTCATCTCTCAGCCTCCCTGAGCCTCCCACAGCTTAATGAGCAACACAATGAGGGCCCCGACTCCTCCTCCTCCCCCTCCTTCCCCTCCCTCCCCTCTTTATCTGTCCTTCCCTTCATCTCCCTTCACCCAATTCTCTTTCTCATCCCCTCTATCCGTTCTCCCCTCTCTCTGCTCTCTCGCACAGCACTCCGTTCCAATAATCCGCGTGGTGAGTGTGTGTCGCTGCGTGTGGATGTGAGACGATGAGGCCGATGTGCTGGTGGCAGCCAATTACATTAATGGGCTCCCTTCTTTGAACTGCTTATCACTGCCAGCGCAGCCATTTCCAAACGCGGGGCTCTGTCATGGCTTTCCAGAAGAAGGACATGACAGCTGAGGACAAACACACTCACACACACACCCACACACACACACACACAAACAGTATTGACTCGGTGATTCACACGAGGAGCCATAAGTGGAAAAGTGGTCATGCTGGAATTAAATGAGATTATTATGAATGGAGGAGGTAATAATAATATGATCCCACATTTTCACCTTTTCATTCAATCAGCTGACGACTAACCTGGACGGACGGGTCAACACAACACAACACAACACAACACGACACGACACGGCACAACACAATACAACACAACACGACACAAAACAACACAACACGACACAAAACAACACAACACAACACAAAACAACACAACAGGACAAGACACGACACGACACGACACGACACGACACAACACAACACAACACAACACAACACAACACGACACAACACAACACAAAACACAAAAAAAAAAAAAAAAAAAAAACACCACAAAAAAAAAAAAAAAGGAAAAAAAACAACACAACACAACACAAAACAACACAACACAAAACAACACAACAGGACAAGACACGACACAACAAAACACAACACAAAACAAGG
>OMNV01013659.1:6004-22232 GCA_900303265.1 Brotula barbata
TGTTGATTCTGTTTTTTGTTTTGCTGCTATGACAAAAGAATTTCCCGTTGGGGATGAATAACGTACCTAAGTACCTACCTACCTAGCTACCTACCTACCTACCTACCTCCCTACCTACCTATCTATCTATCTATCTATCTATCTATCTATCTATCTATCTATCTATCTATCGCAAATTAACTTTTGATACTTCAAGACGTAAATGCTAATGAATGTACCATATATTACTATACGTGTGTATGCTGTATACGTATAAATACTTAATAATAAAAGAAATAAAGTTTAGTTGCTTTACATACTTTTAAATTCTATCTCTCTCTCTCTCTATATATATACTGTATATGAAGCGTGTCACGGACTCAAATGCCCAAACTTCCTGAACACATCCCTCACCCAGTGTAACTACATACATCACACACCCTTCCCAATGTTCTTTGAGGTTTGTTTCATTAAGGGGATAGGGAAGTACAAGTACATCCCCATTCCACTTGATGTAGAAGGACAAAGATGGATTTCCCAGTGGAAATTAATGTGGCTTAGAGCATTAAAGAGACCCCTGGTGATTTCTCCCAAATCAATCCTTGCTAAAAAGGTTTACTTAGATTGAGTGTGTCTGCAGAAGTCAATACGATCACTTAAACGCTGCTTGCTAGATGAGGGTTGAGTTCCAGAAGACGTGAAGTTAATCTCAACTTGTCCCTCGTCTTTCCCAGGTCTCTTGCATAAGTGCTCGATGGAATTTTGGAAAACTCCCCGAGCCAAGCGTTAATCAATAGCTGTTTCTCTTGCGTTTAATCAGATGGTGATATTTTTAATTTGTTTTGTTTGTTTTGTTGCTCAGATACACGGCTGTATCCAGAATATTTATTTGTCCCAGAGGTTTTTTTTTCTGTTTTTTTTTTTTCTTTCTCTCTTTGGCCCGTGTCAGCGTTTTGCATCGTTTGGAGTCCCTCTGGAATTCTCTAATGACAGTCCCAATTTGGAGCTCTAATCCAGCGCTGAACAGAAACACTCCCCTCGTCGGGGCTGCTGCTGCTGTGAAAAACCGCCGTTGCGAGCCAAAACCGTTGTTTTACAAGTGGAAACCCGAGCGACAATTACGCTTTACTGGTCACAATTTGGACTGGTCGGATGGCAAACATTTTCCCCTCCTGCTCCTTCTATCCCAGTGTGGCTTTCCAAACAAAGAAACAAACAAACAGAGAGGAAAAAAAACAGGCCAAAGGTTCTATCAAAGCGGAGAGGATGGGATGGCTGAGGACACGGCGACACGGGTGAGAGTTTCCAGAGCTGTCACTCCACCGAGTTCTAGAGATGTGATAATGCACATAAATGGAGGATTAGTGGTCAACCTTGGAAACACATGTGCTGAAAGCAAAGGAACCGGCGCACTGAAGGAAATTTGGCACGTGCAGCAGCTGTGCGGTTGTAGGCACTACAGGCCTCTTTGATCTTCTGTACTCAGGTGTGACGGGCCTTTGGCAGACGGCGAGCGCGCCGCAGACTCCGACTGAGGTTTTAGACGGGCCCATATGGTCTCAGCGAGAGCGTGAGAAAGGGCACCTGTCATAAAGTAAAGAACAACTCAACAAAGTACTGAAACATTTCCCCAAAACTTCTGAGGCCGGGCATCAGCGCCGAGACCCGGGTCAGCGAGGATCTGAGGGTAATTTTGGAACATTTGGGTGAGCCTGCTCGGCGTTTCAGGTGGATGGAACTGATCAAACTGAAACACTGTGAGAGCCTGTAGGAGGAAATCTAGGATCTGGGCCCTGATTGACAGGCCGCTCGGTGCAGCTCGAATACTTTCTGAGTTACGGTCGTCTCCTTTAGCCGACTTTAGCGCGTCGCAGGTCCACTTGTGTTGCTGTTTCCTTTATAAACCGACTCCACCGTGGAGGATGATTACCCCGGCGTTAATGCTCCCAGGGCTGATTGCGTCTCATATAGCGACTGTCATTGTGTTGACCCTTTCATCAGCAGCGATCGGCTAAGCTCCATAGGAGCCTAATAGGCTGTGGTATAAAAACACGGAGCCATCATCAACTCAGCAAATTCGCAGATCGTCTGGTACCCGCGTCTTAAGGTCCTCTTCCATAAATCAGTCCGGGCAAAGATTTATGAAAATGACTGAGTGAACCAGAGGTCGCAGGCAGTTTAATTTGAGACTTGGCAGTAAATCTGGGACGCTCCTCTAATTGTTGTTCAGTTTGTACAATAATACCACAAGAGCACAAGCTTGCATATTTGGATTCATAAAAGGAAACCAAATATCATTTTATGCGCTGTCTGCTGGACACACCTACGTGATTTTGTCCTATAAATCTGCAAAAAGAGCCTCTTCGCCTTAGCCCGATGCTTAATGAGTTGCATGTTTCCCGCAAATCAACCGTTACAGCCATTTTGTCATGATTTGGCGGGCTGAGTTTCAGTCCTGTGCTCTATTATTTCTTATGGGCTAATTAAGACATTAGCCATGTTTGTGGAGTCTTTTCGCTCGGTCCAACTCCCCCGGAGCCCAGGCAGAGCTCGGGTCTGAGGTTTTTTTTTTTTTTTCCCCCCTCGTCTGCAGCTGTGACGTCTGGAACCGAGACAGGAGTCCGACCGCCGTGGCCTTTCTAACCCTGTCATCGGCCATCCGACACAACGACGTGAGGTTTCAGATAGATAAAGTGTCCTAAACAGGAAGGACCTTCTCCCTCTTTTACAGCTCTCGCTGCACCCTGACTGGAGTTCGTTAACTCGTCGTCATTTGCCGAGAGACTCCAAAGGTCACCGTCTGTGTATTTTTCATTAACATCCCCGCGCCGCTCGCTCCTCGGCGGGATAATGAGAACCATCGCCTCGACAGATCTGGAGAAACATTTTTGGTGTCAGCAAATGTCGCAGCTTGATGGCATATAAATGTAATTTATCAATGTGTTTATGTTGCTGGTTTAGTAGGACATTTTTATGCCCCACTAGAGCAGGGATGCTGTGTCAGTGCATAATGACAATGTCACTTGCAATAACAGACAGTTTTGGTATTTGTGGCGTCATCTCGTAAAGCCGCTTGGCACAGTTTGTGAACTGTGACAACTTTATGATTGTATTTTATTCGCTTTAACAGAACTTTCTAATAGGAACACGGTACCGCAATGTATCGTCCAAGAGTAAGATACATATGTGTGTACGTACGCATGTTTGCGGCGTGTACGTGTAATTATTAACACAGTGCCGCAACGGATCGGTCCAAATTCATCCTCAATGCTGTTTTAAAAAAAATGTGAGAACCGCATGAAGCAAAACAATCCCGGGGATTCGACTTTTCGAGATCTCGCATGTTTGTTTGGGAGGAAAAACAGAGTCGTGGCAGCATTAAAACAAGTGGCCGTTTGTCCCTGTTAATATCGCTTCAAATGCTCTTTATTCCAGACACGATGGGTCTCATTTTATACAAATTTCCTCAGAGTGCATCCTGATACGTTGTGTACCTTTGGAAAGTTTGTGCTTTTACCTCGTATTTAAGAAGAAAAAAAAAAACGGCATTTTGGGCCAATTGGTGTTTACCTCGGAGTTCTGCATTTATTTGAATTTCCAAATCCTTGTGCTGTCTCTGCGTGTCCCAAATGTTGTTGGCCAAACTCAGCCGTCAAAGACATTTATACAGACTGACAGCTACAAAGAGAGGATCCTTAATAACTTGTAAACAAGTTGCAGAATGCCAAGGAATCGTGCGAGTCTGAGCGCGGCCCGTGGTGCAGCTATGGGCTGTTGCTGATCAAAGGGTTTGTGCGATTGGATAACGGCCCTGCTTGCAGTCCGGCCATTGGCAAGCCACCATGTCGCAGCTTGATAACAGCTCATTAGAATACAAACCGCTTTTTCTTTTTTCTTTTTCAAACAAGCTTTTGCGTGCGCGTCTATCCGAGAGGTGTACGTTCGTTCTCCGTTGCCGCACTCAGAAGGAATTCGTGCGGATGACTGACGCCGTATCAGAGCGGCCATCGAGCGATGATCACTTTCTCCGACTGAAACGCCTTTGAAGGGAGATTTCTGATCCAATAAATGTGCACAATCAAGCTGCCTCTGTGAAGTGACCAAAAAAAAACCATTTCTTTTTGCTCCCAATCTTGTAAAACACTAAATTTGAGTGTTGTCCAGTAATGACAGGGATGGATGGAATGGGTCCCGGAGGGCTTTCTCGGCTCGACTTCTGAAGGCCGCGGGCTGACAGATGCATTGTCGGAGGACAATTCGGAGACAAAGGCTCATCATGACTTTATGGAACCGGCACCCCGGCCCCTCGTAGCCAACACAGCTTCCCTGACTGTGAGAGCATAACCTCCAGGGATTACATCCAGTATATCTGATGGCGGACGACGGCAGGAAAACAATCTTTTTGCACAAGAAGGGTGTAACTGCTGTTTTTTATGACCAACAATTCCACAGTGATTATGAAATGTCAATCACCCTGAGCGGATCCAAATGATGTCAAGTGGTATTGTTCTTCCTGATATGTTTTTCCCATGCAAATACACCAGTGCAATGTGTGTCTTCGTAGCATTGGAAAATAGGAAACGGGTGCTGAAAATTGCAAAAGTTGATCTTCACAGCTTTGTGCATTGGGTAAGAAGAATTATTTTTGATGAGGTCTTTATTTCTGTAACATGTTTATGTTAGCGTGTAACATAGACCAGATGCAGCCGAACAATCGGCAGCGGTTTTCAGGAGTTAGTCGCCGTGTTCCCTCAGCGTGCACGATGATGCTGCGGCAAGGGGGAGACAAAGGAGGACGGCTGTGTGTTTGCACGATATCGCCGCAAAAAAAACAGAACCACTTCATGAAAGTAAGAACATTGAAATCTGGATGCATTTATGCAGACGGGTTTTATATTTTTTAACTTGGGGGGAGCGACTTGTGAACCGCTAAATACACCGTGTCCGACACTCACTTTTCAAAATCATGACTGGCATCAAAGACCGACTCACGTGTCAATATTTTTCTAACAAGGACCGTCAAAGTTTCCTCTCCCTCCTCTGGGGACTAAAAACAGAAATCACACAGATCCGCTCGGGCCCAGTGCAGATTGTACCTGTGTCAAAATGCTCGACATATCTTCACAAGTTTAAGTTCTGCCTCGCAGTGAGATTTCAAAGGGAAACACTGAGAGCTGTGATCGTACACTCGCCTGCCTGTGTAAGTGATGAATCCATACAAAGAGGCCTTCAGCATCCCAGGAGATGTCCTCATCTACACTGAGCGAGGTAACACAGAGGACAAACCACACCACGTACTGGAACTCATCCTCTAATGTATATTTATAGCGTTTCGCTTGTATTTTAAAAGTTTAAAACCCCTCTATCTGAGGATGCTAAATATCTTTCTTCTCCCGGAAAAAAAATGCAAACACGTAATTATGTTGACTCGATGCCGGAGGAGCTTTACAAGGTTTTCCTTCGGAATATAAAAGGCAGTATCAAAGATGAGCCTGATCCGACGCGGAAACATTGTCACTGCTCTCTAGTCTGCAATTTGTCAGTGTGATGTTTATGTTTGCTTTCAAACGCGGTCCAATAAACAAGGAAAACAATGAAACCTGCAATGGAAATTCCAGACGCCGTACAAGGACTTTTTTTCTTTTTTTTTTTACTTTTAACCCACAGGTGAGTGGAGGGGTATATTTTCCAAACCAAAATCTATACATTTTTGAGAAAACGTCATAAAACTACAAGTATAAATTCACCTTTTAGCCTGGATTCACAATATTATAAGCAACCGTACTCTGTGGAGAAAAAAAAAACGGATAAGGTGATAGTTTTTGTAAATTTGCATTTTTTTCCAGCAATTTCAGGGTTTATTAACTCATAAATGTCTGCATTTTTCTCAGATATTTTCCCTAACACACCGTTGTCTAAATGAACCATTTCCCCCCAAAGCTTTCTTTTTTGTGTGTGTGTGTGTCTTAACGATCTCGCAGTTGTAAACGACCCACACCTGGGTTCGGGAGATCCTCCACGAGTTCACGCGCTGAACCCAAAGCTGCGAGCGATTATCTATTAAGCCCTTAAACCAGAATCGTTCTCCATCGTCCGAGTCCAACGGGGCCTTCGGTGATGTTGCCGCTTTGTCTGCCTCCTCCTGTTTGAAGAGAAAATCAACTCGATCTCATCTGAAGTATTCTGGGTCATTCTATATCTTAAACAGGCATTAATATTTAATAGAGAAAAGCAAAGCAAAGACGTCGGAGCAATAACAACCATTAAAATATAACGCGGGACAAAGAGAGCAGTGTGGAGTCGGTTTACCTCTGACGGCTGATCGGTCACGCTCCTTCTCTTCGGTTTGATCTGCTCTCCGGCTCCATGCTAGTCAATCATCTACAACAATAAACCAATGCGTTGCAGGCGTGACGGTATGGAGAGCGGAGAAGAGCGTGGTGGCTACTCGTCAGACTAATTAACCATACAGACAGGGCCCGGCGCCACAACCCAAGACAATTCCAATCTGAGGGGCTGTAATTGAAGTGACAAGTTAATTACAGGCTGATATTATCGCGCGTTCCTTGTAACATCCCTCTCTTACCCCTCCTTACTTCTCCCTCTCCTCCTGTCTAAGTCTCACTCCCGGTCCCTCCAACCTGCTCTGCCTCCCGTCCTCAGATGTGTTAATTAACAGCGGTAGCCCAACAGGTTCTGAGCTTACACACACGCCCTCCCGTGCCCCTCACCTTTTCACCTGTGCTGGCTGTATAATTAAACAGAAATAAGTCCACTTTGTCTCATTTTCATTTACAACATTTATGAGCTGCACTTTGTAGACGTGAAACTCCCAACAGCCTCAGCCGCAGCAGCAGCAGCAGCAGCAGCAGCGCCGCCGCGGGCCCCTCGGCGCCGCCCTCTCCACCCGATCCCACCCAGCACCTCTCTGCACCTCTGTAATTAGCGTTAGCATCTTCTTTAAACAAGCTACATAAAGTTTAGTGGCAGGATTAAATCAGATCATTACCATAATATGGCTGTGCGATTTGCCCCTATCTCTCTGCTTTTCCGCCACATCAAAGCCCAGCGGAGCTCTGTTGTAATTGGGCCATGCCGCCTTGTCAAGATGATTCAGCCTGATGGCTGCTCCTCTCCCTGAAAACCTCCTGGGCATGATAATTAATGGAGAAGAAAGTCAAGTCAACGTGAAGAGAAGTAGAAGGAGGGGAGGAAATGAATTGAAAAAAAAAAGAGAAAAAAAAAAAACTCGGGACAGCTCCACATGAATATTTCACACCTTTGACTTATTCAAAATTAACTTCATCAATTTGATGTATAATGGATATTAACTTTGTCAACACTGTTAGCTTTTAATCCTGACACGTTTTTCATAATCTCATTTCTCATACGGTGACCTTATGAGTGACTTTAATGATGTAAGTGAAGAGAAATCAAAGTTTGTTTGGCTCATTGTATCCCCTCTGAAATCAATGTTGTCATTTCTGATGAGGTGTCGACACAAGGACAGCTGCCAGTCACACACACACACACACACACACACACACACACACACACACGGTCGTGCCCGCGCGGCTGTGAGGCTGATTTCCCTCTGGATTTAAGGTAACAAACAGAGCCTTGTGTATCTATTATAATTTCCTTTTCAAATAGTCTCATGAGACCAATGCCAATGGCATTACAACAAACTCGGCGTCACAGGAAATCAGTTTTCTTTGATAATTTTCATCATTATGTCACCTTGTAGGAAGAATCCAAATCAACTAAGGCCTGCTGTGCTTTAGTTGATACTCTTTGCCAGCGCACTTTTAGTAATGAATAACGGAGAAGCTTCAAATATAGACAGGTGCTAGGCGTCTCGTAGCTCTCGCTATGAATATCTGCACACACTCAGTCCGGGTCACTGTTGATTTGTCGCTAATTAGCACCATATGTTTTATCTCTACGTTTACATATGAATGAGCGAAAACACAGAAGTCGGCGGCGGGCGGATGGGGGTGAATATCGATGATTCCTCTGTATGCTGGGTCTGGCCCGGAGAACGGTGCCTGCCATTCAAACTGTCTGTCATCTGTTCAGCCAGTGAGGGAGGAGAGACAATGCCGGTGACAGTTGGTGACAGAGACAGCTGGTTGTCCCACCAGCCCCTGTCTGTGATCCTCTGCGAGGTGACACCTCGGCCCGAAAAAAGAAAAGGAAAGGGGGAAAAACATCTTTGACTAATCAAAACAGTAGGCCAGACGCTCTGATGGTGCCAACAGGAGCCCAGTGCCATGAGGACACCCGGCTGGCACATCAGACAATACTTACCCTGGTACTACACCCCCACCCCGCTCCCTTTACTCCCTCTCCCTCCTTCCATCTGCCCATACTCCAGTCTTGTAGGGGGCACTGAGGGTTGTCAGCTAAACTAAGTAACCTTTCTGCTCTTTCATTCCTTCCACCCCAAATTTGAATATGAAAAGGGACTCTCCGTCAAAGACCATCACTTTAATGACATTTGGCAGTCATTTGATTTATTAGGTTTTAGAGGGAGGGGAGAAGAAATCCACTAAATATTTCATATGCCATGCTAATCCTTGTAATATTGCCAGCTGAAGCCATGTACCTGTACCGCTAAGACGTGAGGCACATGGATTTCTCGCCGTCAGATGGCTGGAAATGCCTGTGAGTCTCCTGAATAATAAAATAGCTGCATTGAAATATTTAGACTTTGATTCCCATTAAAGGAATCTTTAAAACATGAGATTTACGTTTCGGGAAGAAAAGAATAGCGATAGTGGAGACGGCAATCGCAACACGCTCACGGAGAACCCGCAGCCCCCGTCGGAGTACCGGCGCCTCCCTCTGTACTCCCCCTCAAACGTGGGTTTGGGGAGACGGAGACGGCACCGGTGCAAACAAAGAGCGAGCTACCACGGCAGAACAAATGGCTCACAAGGAGCCGTTTGCGTGATAGCGCGCGCCGTATTTCTGGTTGATGTCGGGTAAAAGGCACAAGTGACGGGAGATAGGACCTTCAGATATATAAAACATTCTGTGACAAAAGTAGCGCCAGAACTGGGAATAAAAGGAAATGAGGTGTCAGCAGTTTCATCCCACTCTCGACACTTCTCTCATCTCAGCCCTGTTTGACATTTCTACAGCTGCTCCGAGCCGTAAGCATCGCGCCGAGGATACCGAGGCTCTCTGTTCGCGGAGCACTTTGTCCATTTGACGGCGTTCCAGAGAGTCTGAGAGAAGAAACAGAGTGACAGAGACATAAACGGAAGCATGTGGTTGTCTATATGCATCCTCGGTCCTCGAGGCCTCCAAGTTGGCCGACGGCGCACGGGGCCCGACGCGCAGGCTGGACGCGGAGGCGAGCGTGCCACATGGTGCCTGCTCGCTTCCCATCCCGAGACACTTCTGGTTAAATTTGTCCCTCGCCACAAGCTGCGGTTCGCTCTTTCATATCCGACGCTGACCTCGCCGTGACATCACCCCTCGGGGCGCCGTGGCATCGCTGAGAGATATGATGAAAGCGTCTGACGGCAGGCCACCGTGACTACACACAAAACAGACAGCACTTTGAACTCGCTGTCTTCTTTTGTTTTGGCTGCGTTTACCGAGCGGGGGTGGTCAGAGGCTGGTGCAGCTCGGCGTAATGTGCGGCTCACATGTGGCCAGAGCCTGAGTAATGCTGCTGCTTTGGTCAGGCCATGTCAAGAGACGGACCGCAAATATCCATAGACTGAAATAACAACAACTGTACAAGAGTAAACGCTGCACATCTAACATTTCATTTCTAACCAACCAAAACCCAGCGTGCTTTTCTGTTCTGTTCCACATAACTGCACTGCTGTAGGCTATTTGCAATATGCAATCCCCAAAGGCTTTACAGCTGGTAAGATGAGACTCTGCAGTGTTGACTCTCCAGAGAGGACATTGTAATCTGTCTGGTTCCCAACAGATTCCTTAGATTCTTTACTTTGTGAACATCACATGTGTCACGGTGGCACCTGTCACATGATAATATTGTGTGTACGCATGGGTGGGCAAAAATACACAGATTTTTTCATACAAGACATTAACAAGGTAAATGTGTCAAAATGAAATACAGCATCCAAAAATGCATCAAAATGACTTACGGTGTGTTGTATTTTGAAAATGCAACAATAGATTTTGGTCAATTGTAAGCCTTAAAATAAATGGTCTGTCTTTGTTGTTTTTTTAACCATATTGTTGTCTGATGTCAGATTCTCGCTGAAATTTGGTTCAATGTACATTGAACATTTCATAGTAGGAGGTCTGTAATTTTAGAGTTCTTAGTTGTCTGGGGTGTACCATTAGCTGCTGGCTAGCTAGCGATTTAGTGTTGCCTTCTAATTTATTTAAGCTTTTGAATTTCATATAAATGTCTGTTGATATTTTTTCAACTTTTGCATAAAACAAAACAGCATCAACCAAATCCTTCCTACTTTACTTTCTACTTCCTCACTGTTTAATTAAGCTAGCTTACACTTATTGACGCTACAAGTGTGGCCAGAAACAGTTAGCTAGTAGTAGTCTTTTTAAAACTTTATTTACTAATAAACACACAAAACTATTTATACAATCATACAACTTACATTTAATTTAAAAATGTTAAGCTGAGCGAGTGAAAGTATTTTGAAAATACAGAACCTGAAAGTATTTTTGATTCAAATTTCATTTAGATTTCAACTATTTCAAATACAAGTATCAGAACCAATCATTTCAATTTAGACAAGAGAATGCCAGTTATGACATAGATCAATAAATGGTGTTTTTGTCACTTAAGGATACAATTAGGATATTTTCATTGTTTTATTTCATCTAGTAGTTTTGACTTCAGGTCAGGTGCTGCTGTTTCATTTGCCACTTCTCCAAATCGAGTCTTGATTTTTGATTGGTGGACTATAATCAATCAAATGGTGACAGCCCCCTAGGAGAGGAAGATGAAGGAGCTAAGAGGAGGAAACACTGATGAAAGGCTAATGAAACAGGTACTGATGAGGACACAATACGATACAATAAGTGTGCCGGTGTGCATGGCGTGTGTGCTGGGAGTGCTAGTTATACATGCTAATCACAGCTGCCGGGTGCGTAATTGGACATAACAGCCGTCACTCGAGCAGAGTGGGCGGGCTGAGGCAGCATGGTTCCTTGAAGGCCCTGCTAGCTAATTTGCACACAGTGATATTCCCGCGTTGACAACTGGAGGCAAATAAATGAGCTGAGGAAAGGCAGCCAGGCAATATGCCACTGCGCACCCGCTGCTTGATTTGCCACCAGGGCTTCGGCACCCAGGTAGCACAATTACTGCCCATCTTCGCTCCCTAAATTGTGAAGCGGAAGAGAAGTGACACCCATAAGGCGTGCATCACTGTAATCGAATCTAAATGAAGCCTGTGCATAACCAGAGTTCCCACCTGAGACAGTGGCAGAGATGTAACCGCGCCAGCCTGTCAACACCGTGTCAACACACCCGTTCACAGCCCCGTCCGCATGCATAATCACACCAATCATTACGGTGTCAATGATGATCATGTAAATATAAAGAGTGGAAGCAGGAAGGAAGAGGAAGAGCAGGGAATGATGGGTAAAGTCTCAACTTAGCGAGGGGGAAATGGTGATTGCGAGCGAGAGCGATGTGACAACGGGGAAGATAATCGTTCGGCTGAATTTTGATAGGTTACATTAGGTCAGGTGGTAGGAAGATCACACAGCTCACACCTGGGCTGGAACGGAGTAAATGATGTGACAGTTTACATTTAAAGTTTTAGTAAACTTTCAGCGTCGGGTTGAAGTGAAAGTTGATCGTGCAGACAGTTCATTTTCACCTCTTCCTCTACTCTACATTTTTGCTGGAGTAGCTCCGGACCAAAAACATACAAACACGAATATCCACAATCCTTTCCTATGTATGTTATTAACAAGCATATTGACTCTTATTGAGACTTATACAGTATATTACAATCCGTATTTCTGAACTAATACTTCTGATTAGTGTTACACAGAGTTGTCGCCAACCCCTCATAATAAATTATTGTCCCGTGTATTATTTCATTTAGGAAAGTACTTAAAATCTTACACACACACACACACACACACAAGTCCCCTGATTTCTCCCCGCTGTGACATGTTTACACATCTTATCCAGCTAATATGGCAGCTTGTTTACTTAAAAATGGTGCTCAAAAATGAATACTCTTGCCACAAAGCCTTTTAGAACAAATCCAAAAGAGCCATCAAATGTATAACTTTAATACTGTTAGCGCTATTTGGCTATTTCAAAGCTAGAACTTAGGGAAACTTACATGGTAATGAACATGGTGTTTACGTACGAGACAAGGATTTTTATTCCACAGTGATGATGTTTTGTGAGTTCCAGGTTTGTTAAATTATGTCTACATTTCATCATTTTAATTGCAAGGTGTCATCTGAACCATGTATATGTGTGTATGTGTGCCTACGTGTGTGTGTGTGTGTATATGAACTGGCTCACCGTAGGAGTTTAAATCATTGCTGATGTCAGAAGGGACACGTTCCATGCCACCCGGCATCATTATCAGCACTTCCTGGTGCCAAAGGGGAAGCATTAAACCCTCTCCTCCACCCCCGGTGATTGAGACTGCCACTGTCATTAACCCGAGGTGACGTCGACGCGGGCTGCTCAGCCTGTTAGCCGCCATCCCCGCTGACATCTACACACTGCTAACCTGCCAGCAACACAGACATATGTCTGTATAATGCAAGGGTCTGAAACCATCCTGTATCTGTCTAGCAAAACTTTGCTAACCAGTATACGCCAGAGAGTATAGAAGTTACTGCTGATGAGCTCAGTGAGGAAGGTTTGCCGCTACGTCGTCTGTGCTAGAGTTTGCGCTGGGATTTTCACACCTAGGACAAATGATTCAAATGGACATCCTCGGGGGTTTAGCATCTTCTCTTGGCTGAGCTGTGGCTCCACTGAATCCACAGAACAGCGTGGACGTTGTTGCCCTGACCCTTGAACTGTACCCTACTGATTACTCTCTGTGATATTGTTTGGTTTGTTTTGATTTGTGGTACAGCTGACATTTGGCTCTGAATAGAAGCTAAATGTTAAAAAAGTGCAATTGGATAATAATATGTGAAAACATTTGGGGTAGATTTCAAAGTAGTGGACCCTAAATTCTGCCACCTTCCAGTTGTTGTTGGATAAACCGTGTGTGTCACTTGACGCGGCCTTCGTCTTCCATCTTCAAGGTGCACAATTTAGTTTTGGTTTTCTGTGTTTTTGCTCCCTAGTCCCATCATTCCTGCGTTGCAGCCATCCTGCCTGCCTGTTTTGGTCTCTTCAGTGAGCCATTTCCTTTCCTGTCATGAACACCAGAAGGGGAAAAAACAATTGACAGCACGCTGTGGTCAAAGCGAGGACGGCGACACCCTGTTTAATGACGCCATGTACCTTGTGCTGTAAGCGTAACACGTGATTTGCAGTACAGTGGATTTATTTTAAGGGATTCGACTGCCTTCTCGGGTGATGATGAAGTGGCAGTACGGGGATATAGGAAGTGGGCCAGTCTCTGGAGGCTTTGACCAGACATGTTTTTCTCTTTCTTTAGCCCACAATTAGAAGCGATAGTCTCTCCACTCCAACGACGGCTCCCTCTCCTCAGCAGAGATATATTTATCTGAGGATAATTGGCCATTAAATCCTCACTTGACAACTGTGAAAATGCCACCCCAAGAGTAATCTGGCTGCCAGAAAATGACAACGGTTGGCAGAGCTGTCGACTGCTGGGACCCACATCAGGAACGGATGGATCTATTCCGCACATTCACACCGGTACGCATGCACACACGCACACTCCAGCGAGTAGGCTGTCCTTATCACATTCCGTCCTCTTCGCGGGCTTGTGTGATTTTATTTATTTTATTTTATTTTTTTGTAGGAGGGAAAGGAATCCCCTCATTATGATCCTTATTAAAAACCAGCTCTCGCGGCTAGGATAACACAGCGTTCCCATAAACCCGTCTGTCACCAAAGAGAAATGTGGTTTTTAGCTCTATTTATTCTAGATTTATTTTCATTAACTCTGCACGCCGCGTGCTCTGATCATTTTATCAGGACGTTCTATATTCAATTACGGTTTGTCGCACTCCTTTTGAACGTTGTTATGTAAAACTGGCTTCTTCTTAGCCTGGCGTGTGTCTGACTGGGGCTGATTCTTATCGTGAGGTTCAAAGAATCTGAGCTTACCAGCTTTTCAGGCTGTCAAAAGCCCGGCCAAGTGAAATCAGACGAACGCTGCGCTATAAATTTCTGTCCTTTTCGTCCACAAGTGCCTTGGCTGTTGCTCAGGCTGCTAACACGAATCAGACTGAACAGCAGATATCTGTGACGACTCTAAGAACGAGGAGAAAACCAGATCCTTGATAGTGCGAGAAATAGTAGCCACTGTTCGTCCCAGAGTGAAAGTTTGTTTATTTAAACATGAGATGACATCTTAGATTAACCCCTTAAACACTTGGATAGTAATTGGTTGTTGAGTTAAAAGTTATTTATGCAACTTTATAAATAATAATAATAATACTAATACTTATACTAATACTACTGCTAATAATAATAATAATAGTGATAATAATTTTGACCTTTTCTCAGCAGTAATCCGTTAATAATTTAGTATCCCACATAGCATAAAATATCCATATTTAATTCATATTTCCTTCCTTTGCAGTAACACTTGTTATGAACCTGTTACCAAAAGGCACATTTCCACCGATTTTCATTTTTTCCTCTGTCCTATTTAATGGTTAAAACTTTTTATGGACTCATCACAGAACCAATAAATGACATTTTCAATGTTCCTTACAATTTATTTTCTTTACTCAGGATTATTTTATGCAGAGTTCATCAGAGTACATTTTAATATTATTACCTTGGCGTATGCGATCGGAGGTAAAGTGTTTAATGATGGGCAGCCCAAACGAGAACGTGATGGAAAAGGAGGTAAGAGAACTGGATGGTAATCAGAGAGTGATCTGTACTCTCGCAGACAATGGTTTTGGTTTGTTTTTATTGACATTCGCGATCCGCTTCCAGCAGTCGTGTGTTTTATTGTGTGGCAACAAACTGCTGACCATGACAGCGTGGTTGGCGTTGGAATGCGAACATTCGTTTCTTACAGAGGAGGTCAGGGAGGTCTCTTTCCTCATCGCACTGATCTCTGTCTGGTAAACACGTGTTGGAAAAGGAAGGCGGATTGATTTAATGTATTTGTCAGGGAAGATGAGGTTATGGCAGAGGGACACAGCCTTTAAAAAAAAAAATAAGGGCTTTAAACTTAGGAAAAGTCTGTGTCCGTGGCAGCAAGTGATTTAATGGATGAGGCTGCCGCTCCCAATGTGGGCCGTAGCATGACTCAGACACTTACAGTTCATCAGCACCTGTGCATGGAGTTGTCACAAGCTTTCAGACGAAGGTAGCTGAGGGAATGGGGAAACCGTGCTCGGGCTGTCTTTTCCAAATGCCACTTCTGCTACAGATCCCGAGGTTACTCAAATCACAATTCCCTGCCAGAGCCAGTTTCAGGAAACACCCATCTCACATTCCAATCCAAGCATCTGAGAGCTTTCTCTAATATTACTCAGATGTTAGTGGACGGCAGCCGAGGATGAAAAAGTAATATCGCTAATAATACGGAACGCGACAGGAAAAAGGTGGATTCGGCTCTTAAGAGCCCCACACTCTGTTGTTTATTAATTCAAAGGAGTGTTTCAGTTTCACAATCCGTGTTATCAAATATTCCAACATTGTCTTGAGTGCAATCTCATGTCGGAGCGATAATGGGACGGAAAGTACAAGAAAGGTGATAGAAGGTAGCATAAACTATTCACCAGAGAGCACAAGACAGGAGCAGGTAGAGCGAGCGAGAGAGAGAGAGAGCGGTGTTCCTACATTTCGGAACCTCTACCCACTGGTGACAACACCGAAAACAGATGCACTCTACGTTTTAACAGTTTGTCGAAGAAGCTTTTGTTTGTTCCATTGTTTTTTTCCCCCTCTCTGTTGTTTTTTTTACACCCCTCCTCTCGCTTCAGTCCTTTACTCTAGAGGCCGCCTCGCCGCTCGCAAACAACGGCGCTCAGTCGACTCCGTTTGAAGACCCACATTACATTCTCTTTGCATGGAGGTACAGCGGGCTTACATTTGCGTGTGTGCATAAACTGAGGTGTAAATGACTCGAACAAAAGGGAGGAG
>OMNV01013660.1:0-11990 GCA_900303265.1 Brotula barbata
CATGACCACGTGTTTGTGAATGAAGGATGACACGATGCCTGTCACAACCATCCCATACTTATCCAGTCCTCGTCCAAAGTCTTGGTCCCTCATTAGATTTGTTGTTGTATCAAGTCTATCTATGTCTTTATTAGAATCCAACAAGAAAATACAGGAAATGTGTGTGCAGTATTAAAAATCAGAAAAGAACAGCTTCTACAGGCTACAGGGTCCAGAATTTAGTGGGACCTCCCTTTGAACCAGGCTCTCTTCAACCTAAATGGAATGGAGCCCTAATTAATGTCATTGATAACACCTGGATTTGTCCGACTTTCATCACTATTTACTGTCAGAAAAAGAACAACAAACACCAGGTTGGATAGGGGGACCAGGACAGTACTGTATATCATATGTGTACATATAACGGTGAATGAATTGTATTTTCCGCTCAAAGAGCTTCACATTCACACACCGACAGCCGGGGTGACCATGCGAGGCTCCACCTGCCTGTCAGGAGCAATCAGGGGGTCATGGTCTTGGTCAGGGACCCTTGGATGTATAGATCAGAGGTCGCTGCTTAACCCCTGGACTAAGTCGCCCAAACATACATGACATAAACAAAAACAACAGCCTGGCTCTCACTAATAAAGTTATTTTGAATCAGGAGTTGTGACTTACTGTAAATAAGTGTATAAAATATCGTATTATACCATTATATTATAGTAATAATAATAATTTATTATCATAATGAAAGCAATTACAACATCAGGCATCATTGTCCTCATCCCGTGTGCAGATTAACAGCTGTTCAGTCAGATTTATCCCAGGTATAAACTAATAGAAACTACAAACGTGCTCTATTTTTATATCTCCAGTCTCTGTGCGTCAGTTTGTGTTTCCGTACTTTTGCCACCTGCGCATCTCCACGTACTGAGCGGCGTAGGACAGCCTCTTGTTATGCGGCGAACCCTCTCTCTCCGACTCGTCCATGTCCTCCTCTTCCTCGTCCTCCTCTTCCTCCTCCTCGTCCTCTTCCTCGTCCTCGTCCTCCTCCTCTTCCTCCTCCTCTTCTTCCACGCCTTTCTGGCGCTGTAGAACGCTGCGGGACTGCAAATGAAAAAGGTGAGAGGTGAGTTTGTTGTTTTGATGGGTACGTGAACTGTAAAACAAGAAGGAGTATAAGGCCGAGAGCAGGACACTGACAGGAAAAACAGGTGTTATTTTATTTTGTCATAGTTTGTTTGACTTCCAGGATGTCCATGTGTCCTCTCCTGTCCAGTCAGCATCTTCAGTTCCACACTTTTAGGCTCTTTTATTGAGTTATTCTCTCTCTTTTAAACACTCAGTGGGTTTCATGTTATTCAAGGTTTGGCCAGCAGTGGGCGCTCAAAGCCTTTAAAACACACCAACACCTGCTGTGACGTCATGGAGAGCTCTGTACTGTCTGCAGATACATGTATGGATCAGAAACCCTTCAGTGTGTGTCTGCATCGTGGTCCTCCTCCACGACCTCCCCGTGCTCATCGTTCCTATCTCCCTAACGTGCTGCGTGTTGTGACGTGAGAGCTCACCCTGTTGGCCGCATGTGTGTAGGTCCTGCGCTGGATTCTGTGGCTTTGGTTGGCGGTGGAGGCCACGGTCCGCCTGAGGCTGTGATCCAGGCGAGAGGTGGGCGTGGACCTCGAGTGGCGGCCCATGAGGGAAGCGGTGTGACTGCTGAGAGGAGAGTCGATACACCCAGACAGGCACTCCGGCATCCGGATCCTCTCACTGAACTGCTGTGGAGACAGGAAGACGTTGGGTGAGGGACATGATGAGCTGTAGTACACAGTTGTGGACCCTGACCTGGATCCAAGTCTATCATAATAGACTTAGATCTATGTAATCCACTTCACTAAAGTGCCAAATGGAGTCTAGATTAATTTATAGCAGCTTGTTGGTCATGTCTGTGTGTAGGCGTAGTGTGTGTGGTGTGTGTTACCTCCAGGTCCTTCTCCGTGTCCACTGTCTCCAGGTTCTGGAAGGTGTGTGTGAAGACCTCCAGAGCTTTAGCGTGAAACATCATCTCCACCTTAATGAACTCTGTGAAAATCATCTGCGACAAAACCGTCACGATATCAGTTGGACTCTGAACTGTTTGTGTGTGTGTGTGTGTGTGTGTGTGTGTGTGTTGGACTGACTTTTACATCCTTCAGTTTCTGTCTCTGAAAGTCGATGATGGTCTCCTCCAGCTGTCTGGTGCTGCGTTCGGCATTGTTGGATGCCCTCTGAGCGCTTACCTCCGCCTGACACACACACACACACACACACACACACACAAACAGGCAGCACTCAGCTTTACCTCACACTGTCAGAAGATGGACTTCAGTTAATAGAATTCAGTTTACCTGAGACTGAGAAATGTTAAGAAAAAAAACTTAAAAATTGAGGTGAAGTTGACAAGAAAAGTGAAATAATGATATTAATTGAAATCATTTGTAATATTTGTGAATGTGAACACGAGAAGGATACGATGCTCTGACGGTCTGCCGGGTTCCTCGAACGGACTTTTTCCAGCTTCTGAACTTCTTTCAACTCTTTGTTCCGATCGGTGCTGAGCATTTTCATATCTGTCTGAAAAAAACAAAACAAAAAACATTGTCTCAAATCAGTGCAAAATAAAAACATAAACTGTCGGCTTCACAGCTTTACATGGCAGACAGAGAGCCGGTGGAGTGTGTGTGTGTGTGTGTGATCACAAACTTCCAATCTTTCCTTCCTTCTATCTTTTAAATAAACTGACTAATCAACTGCATGAATATGAAACAAACATGAAACAAACACAGCACCGTACATGAAATATTCCATACACGAGACTGCAGTCTTATATTTGTGTCATGTGACGGATTATCAAACACAAAAATGACAAAATATTGAAGCAACGCCTGAAGAAAGATGATTAGCCTACGTGATGCTATTTACTCTTAACAACGTGTTTCATTTTGGAGCCTTGTTTTATGATTTTAGCGTCTTTAAAGAGACTTTAAATTAAAATTGTGAATACAGGACAGTTATTGGTAGTAAATATTTTATGTTGTAACTGTACTTGAGTATTTCTCACCTTTTTTGTTTTGATTATGTCTCCGTAAGCTTTTAGAGGAGCCACCACTCTCGTCTCCAGTCTCTCCACCTGTGAGGGACAAAGATGTTCATCTCAGCAGACAACCAGAGTCCCACACACACACACACACACACTCACACAGAACTACCATCATCCTGACCTGAGCTTGCCTGTAGTCCTGCACCATGGCCAGGTCTTCGGCCAGGTTCCTCAGGCCGACCTGGAGCTCGGCCTCCTCGGTCCTGGAGAACGCCATGATCTGGGCCATCAGCAGGTCGGCCTTGTCTCTCAGCTTGGCCGTCTTCCTGGTGTAGGACGCCAGCAAGGAGCAGATGTGGCCCAGGTACTCCTCGGCGTGGTCTACCGTCTGCTTCATGCTCTTGAGCTGGATGGTGCTGAGAACCACATTTATGTGACATTCAGTTCGTTAGTGTCAGGGAAGGTTTGGACGCGGAGATTTCATTTTTTTCCTTTTATTTTAAATAAAGACACCAAACAATCAAAGCAGATTCCATAGCAAAGCAAATCTTGGACTTGAGGATGCAATCTGCACAAATCTGTGTAAAATACCCCAAAGATCTACAATAAGGAGAATTTTAAGGGAAGGTATTTTTTAAAATCAGTCTGTGTGGTTATAAATGGGTCACTAATGTGGAAAATCCTTTAAATAATCCTGAAATTGTTGCCTTAAAATTTACTCATTTGCTTAATTTACCAGTATTTAAGGGATTAGCATGCTCTCTCTCTCTCTCTCCCTCTGTCTCTCTCTCTCTTCCTCTCTCTCTCTCTCGCTCTCTCCCCCCTCACACACAGCATCCTACATCTGTTTGTTTTGGGCTCTGTTTGCGTTTCTTTGGTGCAGTAATGATGAACTACGACTAACAAACACATCAATCATCAATCACATGGGGCTTTAAGCAACACTGCAGTTTCCAACATATCAGCGTTAAATGTTTTGTAAAATATTCCAAAAGTCTGGGAAAAGTTATGAATTTAAAACAAACAAACAAAACAAAACACTGTACAAATGTGTCATACTATAATGATTTATTTCCTTGAAATCTGGAAATCATCAAACCTATTTTAAACAACATCTGTTCTCTGCTGAAAAATGTCAAAAGGTCGTCAACAAAACAAGCAGAATGAACATTTTATACCTTACAGTTAGTATTTAGTACTTCAAGAATAATATGCCACGAGTACTATCAGCAGTAAGTTATAGTTTATGTTATCAATTCACTTTATTCTTTGAATTTGAGCATTAACACCATTTGGCAGCAAGTTTAATTTTAAAAAACAATGTGATTGTAAGAGTTTCTTCAATCTTTAAGCGCTGAAAAGCTATGGAAAGTTATGGATACTGACTTAGCAAACCGGTGTAGAAAAACAAAAACAAAACAACCTATGGCTGTTACATTCAATCTGCACATTACCGCTATTATTGAGCATTATCTCTGTTATTTACGGTAATTTGCCTTTTGTAAACGTTCCTCTTTGTAATTGTAATTTTCTGTCTTTTGTTAAATTGTACTTTCCTTAATTTTGAGCGCGTCCCTTTATGTAATCCGTGCTTTTTGGGTCGTGAGAAAAAGTGCAAAAAAATGGTTTTAATGGCGTCTAAGAGCCTGATTTGAAGCAGTTCGATTATCGTAAAGCTTGTTTGTATTGGATCAATAAATGTATTGGAATCTACCTGGACAGGCGGTCGGTCATGTTCTTTAGGTCGATCAAAACCTCTCCTCTTCCGCTTCACATCGGCACCAGGTAACCGAGCGACTGTTGCCATAGAAACCGCCGGCAACACATTTCCCCCAACGTCACATTCGGCGCGCCGGCGTGACGTCACTACAGTTGCTGACATACCGAGCTATGAAGACAAAACTGGACGAAATATAGGAGGAAAAGACCAAAAGACTTAAAAAAGAGGAATTCTGAGTCATCTTAAAATTAAAATTTTATTTTACAATTAATCATTGGATAAACGGAGGCTGTTCACAATATGTGGCTAATATCTGTTCGAATTTATACGCTGCCATTCTGAAACGGAAGGTAAAATGGATGCATTTCTTAAAAACACAGAAAAGAACATTAGAGGTATCTATTTACGACAGATTAAAGCAGTTTGCGACCATAAATTCATTTAACAGAGGTACAATTCGACAGTGCACCTTAAGACAGTAACGTGAATTTTATCGAGTCTTTATTGAGACATGAGCCCGTTTGAAGAAGCCATAGAAAAGAAAGAATTACTGCCAACTCTTAGATAAAATCTTAAAAAAATTAGCCCTAATCCAAAAAAATCAATAAAAAAAATCAACCAAGTTTTCAGAATAAACGTGGTGCAAAAACAGAAACGCTCTGCAACGACCCACAACACGACGGAAGTGTTTCCAGGGGACACTTTTCTCCAAAACTACTAATGACTAGCTGTCACTGCCTGATTTGGACGAATAAATCCTGGCTTTTAACGTATTTACAGTTTCTGTGAACCATACGAAGAAATAATCTGTCATTTGTTTTATTATTGTATGTATACGAGTGTGTGTTGGGTCGATCTTCATAATTCTGTAAGTAGGAAAACTGGGCAAACAATCCAACTTTAGACAGAAATTGTTTTTATTTGCTTTGCTGGTGATATAGTGGGAAAGGATACGTTTTTTTGTATAACTGATTTTATTATTAGGTAATTAACGCATTCACAAGATGATATGGATCAAACCAAAGTTTGGACATTTTCATCAAAAACTGCTTCAGTATGACGCCATGATAAAAGGACTTAAGAATAAAAAGACAATTAAAACAAACCGTGTAACATATTATTTCTTATTTAAGGATAATTCGTCATTTTTTTGTGTTTTTATTTTATTTAGTTGTTGTTTCTCTCTTTTGAAACTTGTATTTGCACCTATGGTATGGATAGTTTTTGTTTGTATATACTGTTCTATACTAGTTATTGTGCACATGAAAACAAAACAAAGCCTGTAGTAATGCTACTAATGATAATATTTTAAACCAAAAATATTTCATCTTAGTATCATATGGTTGATGTAAGTGAAGACGTAGGTGACGCTGTTGGACAGAAGAGGGCGGCAGAGTGACAAACAGGAAGTTGACGTGCAACTATTTCTCAAAAAATATTTGATTTTTTTCTATTTCTTTTAGTTTACTTTATTGAAAGATAAACGCATTAACAAATAAAATTCGAAATAAAGTTGTATTAATATCAGATAAGTAAAATAAATAAGCAACAGAGCAAAAAACAACATTAAATTTTAAAGGATACATAAAAAATAATGTGTCAGTATATAGCAATTTATTTAAGCTTGAATAAATGAGAACATCAATCCAAACATCTGGAGAAAAGGGACTTGTATAGAATAAATGGGAAATTGATTCTCTTTCTGAGTTACAGAAATACTGATTGTTCCAAATTATGCATGATCGTGGAGAAAAATTATGTTTTAAAGCTAAGATACCAACGTCAGAAGCTTGTTTGTGAAAATTAGCAAGTTTAATGGCTGTTACATTTATAATTACAGCAGAATTATAGTAGAAATCTTAGGCCACCACACACGTCAAACAACGAATTAGGAATGTCGAACGATTGACAGTTGGTTTAAGCCAATCAGGTATTTTAATTTATCAAACTACATATTTCTACTTCCCGATTGTGTGACGCCGCTCAATAAAATAGTTCCTCAAAACTAATTAACCAAACAGATTCTGTCGGAAACATGTATTTGGGTTTTAGTTTATTATTATTATTATTATTGTTATTATTAATAATAAACTTTATATTTCTTTTAAATATTAGATATCCTAACATTTTTTGTACTGACAGAGTGTCGAAATTTAAAAAGAAAGAGAAAAAAGATGCAGCAAGAGAGGTAAGTCTACGGCTAAGCTAACACAGTGACAACAACCAACGACGACAATATTCCTGAAAGCATAAAATAGTGATAAAAATGTTGATTCGTTTTGAACGTATCCCACTTGGCACTCACTGTTTATTCGTTACATCTTATTTCACGTCCGTTAATAATATAAATCCACAGGAAAGCAGAGTTTTTTAACAGGTGAGCTCATATTTACCATATGTCTATGGACCGTGAAGGCACCATGGGCTCATGGGGGAGGACCTTTCCTTTTAAGGGTCCTACAGAGCGTTCTCAGAGACAGACACTCGACCCGCTAAGTGTTCAGGTAACAACACGTAAAACTCAGGTGATATTGGTGGAGGGTTTATGACTTTTAATTTTGTTTTATTTGAAAAAAATGTGGCCAGAGTTAAAGCAGGGAGGAGAGAGAGTAGATGGATGGATGAGAACAGATACATTAATATACACGTGTACTTTTACAAAGTAGTGTTTTTTTTAGTATTTCATTTATTTTACTATACATGTATTGGGACATATTTGTAAAATATGTCAATATGTTCAGTAGAGGATGTTATATATTTTTATTTTTTGTATATTGTAGATTTTTATAATCTTGACATTTTTTATGGCTTTTTGGACTAAATTGAATGTCATGTTTTATGTTATTTTACGGTAGTATGAAGTGTTTACATTTTATATTCTTTTTTTCCTTTAAATTTGAAAAATAAATAAATAAATGTGTTTTTTTTAAAAAATCGAATACAGAGGGTGTGTTTGTTGCTAATGTTTGTTGATTATGCTAATTTCAGTCGACACTCATGCTTGTGTAACGGGCTACATTGCAGTCTCACGCTATTTATTTACTCATTACACAAAAGTTATGGAAATGTTTCGTTTCCACTGTTGCTTACTCATTGTCATGTAAGAGTTGAAAGGAGCAGCGTTCTGTTTGTTTGTGCCATACAAACGGCTTGAAGGATGAGTTCATCCGACAACAGTTTGAATGTGTTATACACAGATTATAGAGAAATCCATTGAAAACTGTCGGGGTTTTCACTACAACAGATAAATGATGATGAAAATGAAATACCAAACTTTGTTCTTTTGCTACTCACTGTTAAAATGTAATACGGCAGCAATTTTACATGACCAAATGATTTTAAGGAAATTTCACTAGATTGACTAGATGACTGATTCCTTTTTTGTTTGTTTTTTTATAAGGTGCAGTGTTGTTGATCGTACAGCAAATTAGTTTCCAGCAACCATAAAACAATATGATTGTATTATGAGTTTAATTGTATGCGGAATGGTTGGGAATCTAATGAGTTCTGGATTCGATTAGTCAACCTAGCAATGAATGATGAGGAGTTATTAAGAGATAATCACATGTCCTTTATATCCAGGTATCCAATCTACGGATTGGCCAAAAACCTCCAGAATGCAAAAAAAAGAAAACAAACAATAATAATGTCAGTGACTCAGTACAGATGTAATTTCTTGCGTGTAATAGCTGGTGTATCACTTTAAGGATCACTGAGGGAGTTGCCATCCCTTTGACCAAACTTTGGCCGTGTTATCTGTCAGTCTGTTGGTCTCTTTCTGCTCTGTACCTCACTGATTACGATGACACCGTCAGAGTCTGGTGTCTCTTAACTGTGAGTCAGCTGCACGTTACGATGACGAGGAAGCTGCGTGATGTTTCCGTCCCATGAATGTGTCCCAGGTTTAAGGAGTTGTGGCTGATCATAAGACAGACCGTGTTCATTCCTGCCGTTTGTTCTTCTTTGCCTGGATAATAATCATGGTTTAAGTCACGGTGTAAACAGGTCCTTTCACGTACACATGAAATATTTGCTGATTTGGGTTAAGCAGCAGCTGAAATTTGAGTAATTTCCTTTCCTTTCTGTCTTTCAGCGTCAGCGATGGTGCTCGCATGCTTGGTTTTGTTGTTGGCTCTCTATGTGGGCGGGGCTACAGCGTTCAGCAGTGGGAAGGTTAGCATGGTGTGTGGAACCATGACGCCTTTGCATGGGTTCGATGCCCGTAACGACCCATCTCCGTACACCATCACAGTGGATAAATTGACTTTTTCCCCCGGAGAAAGCATCACTGGTGGGCTACACTTTTGCTTTCCCTTTCACCTTGATGAATCATTATTGGTTTGGTTTTGTCTCATCGTTCGGTCTCTGTCTTTACTTCCAGTGTCTTTAGCTGTGAACCCCTCCGGCTCCACAGTTTTCAGGGGCTTCTTGATACAAGCTCGGGATGCTGGGAGCCTTGACTCCCCAGCGGTGGGATCCTTCACTCTGCTCAACCCGGATGAGTCTCAGCTGCTGCGGTGTGGTCACACTGAGGTACACACATCATTAATTCCCCTCAAAGTTCTCCTTGAATAGTCTTATCTGTATAGTGACAAATACCTGTTGTTGTTTACCAACTGTTGTCTACTTACTGTTGTTTACCTTCTGTTACCTTTCTTTTCCTTGATGTTTACCAGCCAGATGTGAAGGTATAGATAATTCGTATTCTTCTTTAGAATGAATCATCACATACACGGATGGATCCTCCCAAATTACACCCATTTTCCTATAAACATCACATTTCTGGCGTACACACTTTCACTTGTGTAGCACGTTTGGTTAACAAACTAATTCAACAGTAGCTGTAAAAGTTTCTTTAGATTTTGTGTGACTCCGAAGTTATGAAAAAGTCTTTAAAATTTAATTGACAAATAAAGATAGAAACCCTGAATGTGGATTTTTCAGACAAGAAATAAATATTGACATTATCTTTCTACGTTGGATGGACTGAAAAATGCTTCCCGTGTAAGCAGATTTTACTGTTGGATTCTTAATAATGATTATTTATGGAAGAAATGAGATGGGTCAGAGGACTGGGCTCTCTCAGATGAGCATTATGGGACTGAAGAGGCTCTTTGTCTTTGTGGTGACCTGAATCTCTGTCATTTGAAGGGATCTGCGGTGAGCCACACAAGCAGCTCGAGAAAGACGCACATCCAGGCCACGTGGGAAGCTCCTCAAACCACCCCACAAAGAGTCCAGTTCCTGTGAGTACTCAGGGCCTCACGCGGTCCTCTGGATTGACCTGAGTTTGAAGTGCACATCAAAATGTTGTCTAAAATCGCTTTGTTTGCGTCTCAACCTCAAGCAAAAAACTGCATTGGAAACTTGAACATGTGGACATCTCACTAAAAACGGGTCAATTAAGATAAAGTTAGAAGCTTGTCCTAAATCAGCCGGTTAAGAATTCTCTCATCCTCAAGGAGTGTAAATAGGTCAGTTTTTGTAAATATTGATGATGGTTTTTGGTCGCTGTCAATCAGTGATGAGCACAATTTCTGCATTAAAGTCACAATAACAGACAAACACACATTGATGACTTTACTCAAATATTTTATGTGTTCATGTCACGGGTCATGAAAATCCTTGGACAAGTTATGGCATTTGGAAAGGTCTCTTCCACATCTGGAAAATGGGCCTGAATCATGATAAAGCACATGATTTTCAGCCTGATCATAAATTTAATGAGTCCAACTGGAACCTGAGATGGGGAAACTATTAAGATGTTTATGTCCTGGAAATTCAACAAATGTAATCATTGAGAGGCGCTTTTAGTACTTTTAGCTCAGCACCTTACTTCAGATTACCCCTTCAGCATGCAGTCCACACTTATGCTTATGTAACCAGTTTAGTTCATGCTTACAGTGCAGAAATACAATTATGGAGATTTGGTAGGGAGCAGGAAGAGGAAAAGTAGAGGAAAAACTTTTAGAATTCAATTAAGTGTGAGCAGAAACCAGGTTTTCTTCCTGTTGATTCTTCATCTTGAGTTTGTGACTGTGTGTATGGTTTGTTCCTGCAGGGTGACGGTGGTGCACGAATTTACTGAGTACTGGGTCAAGCTGGAGGGTCCTGTGGTGTCTCTGATTGGGCCGACCGTGTCCCCACCCACCACTGTTCCTGCCGAAACCACCAGCATGGCTGCTCTGTCCAGACTGGTCAGTCTTCACACACACGGAACATAGCCACACATGAAAGAAGGAAATGCATGGAAACACGCACACGCACATACACACAAACACTAACACACATTTACGAATGTACAGGCTGTTGTTTATACTGTATTATGATGTAATGATGTAAATTATACAGAGGTCTGTGTGGAATAAGCTGTAGAGCAGCTGTTTCCGACTAGTGGTGCCCCGTGGTATTGCAGATTGTATGTCACAATGACATCAGCGATATGTGTGAAAATCCTGAGTCATCCTGGTCATGGTTATCCAAGAGGGGGCAGATGGAGGTCACTGACTCTCCTCAGTTTGTTAGCGCTCCTGGCTGTTGTCGGGATAGCCGTTAAGAGTCGTTGGACTAGTTTGTGTTTCACAACAGAAACTGGTCGAGCCGAAAATAACGTGCACGTGCAAAGGCCGGAAATGTAATATTACGTATGCATTGGACAAACCAAACCACCGTTAAACAATCACAAGGCAACAGCCACCAACAAACCAAGAAGAATCAACACCTGGGACTCCCTGACGGCGTGTTAGAGCAGGAGAAGACTCTTGGACGAGAGGCCAAACGTCTTAAAGCATCCGCAACCTTTCCATTGTCCTTGGATGATGTCACTATGTCATTTTAAAGCCAGAAGCAATTCAAATATTTAATGGTTTTTGGTTTTATAGTTTACATTTTTGTTTTTTTTCCCGGTCCCCACCCCCACATCAGGGCATCAAGAAGATGGACATTGGGTCAAAATAGGCTGAAAACCCGTCCTGTACACCATCAGCTCCACATCCAGACATATTTAAAGTTACTGTATTCAAAACTGTAAAAAATATAACTGTTAAAAACACCTGAACGACTGCGGAAATCTGCAATAAATCCAAACAGTCCAAACGCCGTCTTTGTTCCATTTTTTTCCCCTGTTTTTAGCTGTCGCCTTCAGTCATTCCCGACCAATGAGCAGAGACTTTTTTTTTATTTTTTATTTTTTTTTATTGACTATAGAGATAC
>OMNV01013663.1:0-20170 GCA_900303265.1 Brotula barbata
AGAATAGAATTTAAAATCCTTCTCCTCACCTACAAAGCCAAACCAAAATCAGAATGGGAGGCAGAGCCTTCAACTATCAGGCTCCTCTCCTGTGGAACCATCTTCCAGTTTCAGTCCGGGAGGCAGACACCCTCTCTACGTTTAAGATTAGGCTTAAGACTTTCCTTTATGATAAATCTTATAGTTAGGGCTGGATCAGGATCACCCTGGACCAGCCCCTAGTTATGCTGCTATAGGCCTAGACTGCCGGGGGACTTCCCAGGATGCACTGTGCTTCCTCCTTCTCCATCTATGCTTAGTCATGTCCCATTACTGCATATTACCAACTCGTCTTCGTCCCCGGAGTGTTTCTGCTTTGTCACCCGTCAGGTCCACATGGAGTTTAAGACGGTTGGAGACCAGTTGGACTCATATCCAGATTCATCTTTGTTACTGTTATTGTTTCAGTTGCTCTCTGTTTTCTCTCTTTGTGTCTCCCCACCCTCTCCCACTTTCTCTCTCAACCCAACCGGTCAAGGCAGATGGCCGCCCTCCTAGAGCCAGGTTCTGTTCAAGGTTTCTTCCCTTTAAAAGGGAGAGTTTTTCCTTGCCGCTGTCGCCAAGTGCTTGCTCATGGGGGAATGTTGGGTCTCTATATATTGAACTGCTTTACCTGTAAAGTGCCTTGAGATAACTTGTGTTGTGATTTGGCGCTATATAAATAAAATTAAATTGAAAATTGAATTGAATAAGAATAATTGCAAAAATGCATACCTGAGGTTTTCCACTGGTTAAGTAAATACTTAAAACAATTGTAATGCACTGTATGTAATTTATGAACAGACGGTGCTGAAGAACTGCAACACAGCTCTGCTCAAGGCATACAACACATCACTAGAAGACAACAGGTGCATAAGGACTCAGAACCCTTTTCGTATATTAGATTAAGTATTTCGTCCTTTGTTGGATTAATGTAGTCCTATCTGTATTATGTTAACAGACTGTTTATTTCTCTATCGTAAGTATGTTTTTGGATCCCCCCTCAGGTTTGACCAAATCTTAGAGCAGATCAAGACAGTGATTAATGATGACACTACCTACCTGAAGGGTAGCCTCAACATGCGCACACAGAAGTGTTACGCTGTGAAACCCAATATTAATGAGTTCCTCGACATTGCCCGGAGAGCTTACACTGAGATAGTGGATGACATTGCAGGTATTTGTGCTGAATATTCAGTACATTTCTTTGGCTCATAGGGGTTGTGTTAGGTTTTGATAACACAATCATTTGGTTGCGCAGGGCTGGTTGAACAAATGGGGGAGACATATGGTTTTCCAATGCGTACCAGCTTCAGCACGGCTCGAGGTTTCTTCATCCAGATGAAGCTTGAAGGAGTAGTCTTGCCTGATGGTAAACTCCCTTCAGAGTTCATGAAGGTATGGTCCACATGGATGGATAAAAGTCTTAGTCTCAATTCAGACTAAGAATAGGAGTCAAGATTGGTTCAAATGAATCCTCTGCATATGTTAAACTCCCAAATTATAAATATATTTTTTGAGTATTATGTTTTCAGTTTTACTTGTAACTAAATTGTTATTACGCATTGGCATTTGTTTTCATTGGAAGTGTGTTCATATCTTCAATGAGCCCATATGGTGGTAAAAAAGGTAGAATGGCTATATGTACAAAACAGCTCAATCTCTGCATCTGCACCTCAGGTAACGAAGCACAAAAACAACTATAGCTTCACTACTGCTCATTTGATGAAGATGAATGACCGCTGTAATGAGGCCTTGAGGGAGATCTTCCACATGTCTTATGTGTAAGAACATTATCATATGGCTTTATAACATGCACAATATCATGTTTTGTGTGTAATTTTTAAGACTGTTCTGTTTGAACAGAGACTGTCCTACAGTAAATTTGTGCCAAACTAATTGTCTACTCACTGAATCAATTGACTGATTCTTTTGAAAATGCCAAAAAATGGTCACAATCACGTGGTGTACATCAAAGAGTATTATTGTGATGTTCGTGATGAGACTATTTTGATCTATTAAAATCTTATAGATATTACAAAAAATGCTATATAAAATAAAGTCACCAAGTATCCATATATAGAATCCAATGAGTTTGTACTTCTAAACTGCTTCTACCCTTTAACGTGACTTTGTTTTGTTTTTGTCCACTAGAGGGTGTTATTTGTTAAATATTATTTTTCCCCTCGTCCTGATGGCACAACCTGTAACTTATCTCCTGATATAGGGTAATATGTCAGCTGCTTAGCACTATTCATGAGCATATCCACTGCCTCTACAAGCTCTCTGATGCTGTATCCATGCTGGACATGTTGTTGTCACTAGCCAGTGCATGCACCATCTCAGACTATGGTAAGTACTCCACTGTTTCTCACTCTGTCATCAGTCAACCGTCATTCAGCCATGAAGCTGTCTGACCTGTCTTGTCTGTTCTCTGAAGGGATGTGTACAGAAAAAAAAGAACCATCCAGTCAAACATCACATGACATGCGTCAGTTCTTTTTACGCAGATCATGGGCAGCCTCAGCCACGTGGGTGTCAAGCACTGGCCTACAGCTGTCTCAAAGCATCTCTCCATATACACGTGCTGACTGCCTGCCCCCCTTCTCAGCCAGCTTGCACTCACATTACCCGTGTTACATAAGCGTGCACTGTATTTAACGAGACAAATCTCCCTATCAGAGAATGTAGCTAGGAATGTATCCAGTATACACACCTCTCTGAGACCATTTTGACCATGCAACACAGAATTCTGTCAAGCAATGTTTGATGAGAATTCTTCTTATTATATACATATTATTGGTAAAGTATTGAGTTTGCTGCCTTGTTTCATTGGTTTTGATCAGATAACTTAATCTACCATATCTAATGCTGCTATCAGCTGCGCTTTCTTTGCTTTTGGCACATCTTAAGTAAATATAAGAAATGTATGACTTTTTTTGTCGTCTTTTATGATGTGTCTGCCAGTGCGTCCAGAGTTCACAGACACGTTGGCCATCAAGCGGGGTCGCCACCCCATCCTCGAACGTATGGCAGGACAGCAACCTGTGTCCAACAATAGCTACATCTCTGAGGGCAGCAACTTTGTCATAATCACTGGACCCAACATGAGCGGCAAATCCACCTACCTCAAACAGGTGGCACTGTGCCAGATTATGGCTCAATTAGGTCAGTAACATTTGACCCTCGTTAAATTTGAAATGCCAAGCTGTGCACTGCTGCATATTGCTTTAGTGTGAGTGTTGAGTAAGGCTCCCTACACTTTATATTCCAGGCTCTTATGTCCCTGCCGAATACGCATCTTTCCGTGTTGCAGATCAGATTTTCACCAGAATTGGCGTGGATGATGATTTTGAAACTAACTCTTCCACCTTCATGTTGGAAATGAAGGAAGTATGTTATCTTTTTGATATCTTTCACGCTACAGCTGTTCATGCCATTCGTCAGAGAAAATCATTAATTGCATGTTTTCTCCAAAGATCTCCTATATAATCCACAATGTCAGTGAAAGGTCCCTCATCATCATTGATGAACTGGGGCGTGGTACGAGTGCTGAGGAGGGCATTGGTATCTGTCACTCAGTTTGTGAGTTCCTCCTTAGCCTCAAGGTACAGTAGGCTTCACCTGCACTGCAACTTAAGAATTAAATACGTATTACTCGTAAATGCTGTTTGTAGTACACACTCTATGACAATAAGCACAGTAATGAAATCAGCTGTGTATTCATAGCGAGTATGCTTCACTTTTTAAGACTAAGGAGTGGACTACTCTCCCTTCACAGGCATTCACTTTGTTTGCCACGCATTTCCTTGAACTCTGCCAGCTAGAATCTCTTTACCCCAATGTGGAGAATCAGCACATGGAGGTTGAGCACACACGCAGTAGTGACACCGGTGCTGAGAGGGTTGTGTATACCTACACGCTGAGTCGAGGATGTTCTGATGAAAGACACTATGGTATTGAATCAGTAAATCTATTACCATCCCATTCAACTTCCAACACCCATAAAAATTTGCTGATAGGATTTATTTTCACTATTTTAGGTTTGAGAGCAGCAGAAATGACTTCTCTTCCTCCAAGTATAATCCTTGAGGCAAAGGCAGTTGCTTCAAAAGTCAACCAGCAGCTTTTGGTATGCTTTATTTGTTCTTTACATCGTGTTTTAGGTTTGTGCACTGCAGATCCAACCGTGTATCTGTCTGTGTTTGTGCACATACCTTGTATCAGAGCAGAGATGTTTGAAGACATCAGGCCAACTATGTGTTTTATTATTGTTGTAGGCCGAATACCACAGTGATCCGGAAACACAGAGACAGAGAGCAGTGTACCACTTGGCCACCCGCCTCTTACAGGCTGCCAGAAACTCTAGACTCGATCCTGACAGCCTGCGTATGTATCTGAAGGGCCTGAGGAAGCACTATGACGCAGAGCTGCAGGCCGCAGGACAGCCACCGTCCATGGACACAGAGGAGGCAGAACTGACTCAGCCTCACAGCGGGGAGGGGCAGTGAAACATTTGTAAACCCCCCCCCCTCCAAAAAAAATCAGGTGATTGTTATTTCTTATGGACATACTCTGTTTAGAGTTTGACTTATGTGGCATTAAAATTGTTGGTTGGGGAATTCAAAGTGCTATGGTATCCTTTTTATCTATTTGTGACATTAAAAATGAATAATTACAGAAAAAATAAAAAATGTACTGGAAACAATTTAAACTTCCATAGAAATACTGCAACGGTATAAAAATTATACGAAGTGTGCTACCATCATCAAATTACTGGAGCTCCCCTGAGGAATATTATAGTGATTGTTGCGTCCATGTGTCTTTACGGACCGTCAAAGACCACTCCCCTCCCTGATTTTGCTGGTTGTACGATTTGCACGTGGAGGATTTCTCGAAAAGGCGGAGCTTGCGTTTTTGTCATATAATGGCGCACCGGACCTTTTCGGTGCGTATTGATTCACAAACCGTGCGTTCACAGCAGCCTGCCTGTGACCCGCCCCCGCAAACCAGAAGCAGCAGATAGACGACGGATAACGCAGGAAGCCAGGCTGGAGCTGCCCTGGGAAGGCAGGAACCCTTTGGAGTCAGCACGGAACAACGCCATTTAAACCTCACCTACAGGAGCAGCACGTTGAAGCTACAGGTATGCTGTCAGCCACAGTTTTAGCTGATCTAAAGTACACATCTCGTCAAATATCCGGTCACACCGCGGCTAAGCTCTTCACCTAGGCCTGGGAACGGCCCTTCGGACACAAACCGAGGATTGGAGCGACAGACCGGGTAGAGATTTCAGGAGAGAGTGAGGCTCGGCACCGGCTTGGACAGGCCCGGGCAGTACATATGTCCACGCCTCCAGATAAGCTCTGCATATAAACGAAACAAACTTGTGTGTTCGTGTTGCTCTTAAAGCACTGGAATTCCATTCCTTTCTGTATTTTATTTAATAAGTGAATTAACCAATTTATGCCCAGTTGTCTGTAACGTCGCCCGTTCATAGCAGCATGGAGAGAACTAGAACAGTGATGAGCCTTTTTCTGACAGGATCTATGTCTACTTACAGCACTACCAGGACACTAAGTTGATCCAGAACTGTTAAAATAGACATTTTCCTGCCAGTCACTGTGGTGGAGTGAGCCTTGCCGTCGACATGTGCCCCTCCTTTCGCTTTCGAGCTGTGTAATTCTTACGTGAGTAACTTAAGAGCTAGTTAAGGCTAACCTAGCCCGGTGATTTAATGAATGTAGCTTATCTTGTTTTTGCTGGCCGTATATAGAACTTGCTCCTGTTATTAGAACAGCTCCTACTGCGTATATTGGCTAACTTGTCTGCGCAAGGCTGACGCTCATACATGACCCAGCGTGCTGGAACATTTAGTACTCAGCCTCAGTGCTCTGACCGACAGGAGCAGTCAAAGTGGTTTGTTGGACATCACCACATCGTCTCAAAGACAAGGTTTTACTTTGCTGGTAGCTACATGACGAACAAAGCTGGTTTTGTTGATTAAACCTTCATGTGTTCTTTTTAAGGTTTCACAGAGATGTGGCTTAAGATTCCAACCTCTGTCAAGTTTAGCAAACGGACCGTATTGCTAAATTAAATCTGAACTAACTTTTGTAACTTTTGGTAATCTGTCATACTTTTTCGTCCAAGTCCATAAATGTGACACACTTGACCACTTCTCGTTTCTGTCACTGAATCAATTTTATGGTCTTGTTAGCTTTTGATTGTTTAATTTTCTGTAGATAAGCTCATATCTTGGGGTTCTTTGTTTTAATCTATTTTATGGACCATGATCTGTCGTTTCCTGTCTTTTTTTATTACAGTACAGTTAGGAAGATTAGGCCTTATCAGTGTATCGCTTAGGTATGTGATCACTTACATTATGGCCCACTTCACTTGTTCCTTGGTATGATAACCCAGAAAGCAACTATTTAGACAGAAGGCTTCTGCCTAAATCCTGTCTTTACCTGCTGTTTGTTTTAACTTATTGTCATTAGAGATTCATATAGAGTGATGCCTTCTGGGACGTACAGCTTGCCATAGCTAGGCTTGATTTATTTAGTGAGTTGTGATGAGTTTGCTTGTAGAGAGGGTGTGTAGAACAGTACACACACACAAACACACACACACACACACACTCTCGCCATAATTTTAAGAACGGTTCTTTTACACCTTAATTGCACATATTGTGAAGTGTGAATGTTGTCGTCTTAAAGATGTTAAACACAAACCAGGTTGTCTGTCATATCTGCTTTTGGGGCCAATAGTTAGGGGATGTTCCTTTGTGGCTATGCTTGCTAAACCAGGAGGCCTGTCCAGCTAAGCGGCTAGATTCCGGCCAGCCAATGGCCCGAGAGGGCTTTGTCCTCCAGGCTCATTTTGATGTTAGAACAACGCTCTGAGTCTACAAGGAAATCGCACGCTTGTTGCAACACGTATACTTGATTTAGCTGGTGAGGACGTTGAGTTCCCAGGAATTTATATTAATGTTATATGAGAGTCAGTTGCCTGAAATTGTCTGAAGTGAAAGTTAGGAGTGGTAATTCTGTCCAAATGCGTTTTCTGGATGAATCACCTAGATGTCTATTGAGCGTTGAGGAATGCATGCTGTTTGACACATACACAGTCAAGTATGAGGAAATAAAATAGGTAGGCATTTATGGTTGTTCAAATTTTCTCAATGAGCTGAAAGAACAGACGGTCAAATCTGTGAGAGTTCTTCAAAGATGTATAATAAGGAAGTTCTTTAATGTACTGCTGACAGGAATAGGATGGTCTTCAAGAAGCAACACATTTCTCAAATTGGGGAAGAAGTTATATATAAAATACTATCACAGGCTGTGTGAAATTTTCTGTGCTTATAGTTCTTGGGAATTATTATAAGCTTTGTTGGTGGAAGTGAAACAGTCACCCTTGTACTGAGTCTGTCGGTCCTCAGGAAGCCCTGCAGCGGAAAGTTATTCTTAAATGTATTATCAAGGGTAATCCTCTTAATCTAAATTACCAAAGAGGCCTGGTGTGAGACTCGGACTCCTATGGTATATTGGCACTGATCTTGAGTTTAGAAAAAGGATTGTGTAGTACTTTTATTGCCATTTTAAATAGGTTAAAGCAATGCTGCCCTGTTTTCAAAATAGTGTAGTTTAATTCTGTTTACACCAGTAATGTTATAAGAGGTGTTAACTTTGTTCTTATCATGGTTGTTTGCACAGCAGAAATGTCATCTGCAAATATAAACATTTTTAGACTGAAAGATCTGCATAGCTATAAGAACAATTGTTAAAGTGGTTCAGTCTCAGGACACCTTAACGTGGGGTCTGTGATTAAAGAACATTTTCTTCCTTGGCTCCAAGCAGTCAAACTTCCAATTGCAACTGCAGCAGACCTCAGTGGGTGACATTTACATGTGGGTGTATTTTAGCCCCTTACAAAGTCTTCCTGCTTTGAATGTACCATCATGTTGAAGGAGGGGGAAGGGCTTTGACACAGGGAGCCAAAGTTAGCTTAGTAGGTTTCTTGTTGCTGTTTTTTGCATTCACCCCTCGAGACATTGAATGAATTTTTGATCTTCTTTTCTGCCTTTATTTTACCATTTCTGCTCTGAAGGTTTGAAGGTCTTAAGGTTGCTATTGAAAGAACAGCCACTTGCTTTTCTCTGACCTTGTGTATTAAGGTGTTAAGCTCTATAGTATAGCTGTGGTAATGTTGTCTAATAGGATCACATGATGTGAGTGTAGGGTGTGAGTGACAGGACACGTTATTAAGGTACACCCATCTGAGACTGACGCTTAAGGCTCATTGCAATGCTTTACCTGAAAATGTTCTCAGTTTTGTAAACTGTGGATGAATAGCAAGGGGCAGGGAAGTGAAGTGAGAATCACATGTCAGCTTTTATTATTTTGGTCAAGATAGTAATTATAAAATGTTATTCTAAAATTGATTTGTTTACCTCTCTCCTGCTGAAATGTTAAATATTGTGAGATACAATCTGATTCCTTATCTTTGTTTTTGCAGAATGGCGGTGGACATCTACGACTCTCAGTACCTCCTCATCCTGGCCCCTTCCCTGGTCATTGCCCTCATGTTCCTCTTCTTCTGGCTATTCATGAAGGAAACCTCTTATGATGAGGTGTTGGCCAAGCAGAAGCGTGACCTCAAACTGCCACCATCCAGGCCAGACACTCGCAAGAAGAGCGAAAAGAAAAAGAGCAAGAAGAAGGAGAATGTTAGTGTTGGAGGTGGCGGTGGAGGTGGTGGAGGAGAGTCTGAAGAGGACCTGCGGGAATTCGATGTGGCCGACGCTGCCAGGAACTCCACTCCGGAGATAGAGGAGGAGATTGCACTGCTGGGTTCAGCAGCTCCTGATCCACCTACGCCAACTCCCTGTGAGCCTGTCACACTGTTGTCAGCTGAACCTCCTACTGGTGTGAGGGAGAGAAAGAAGAAGGAGAAAAAGGCAGCCAAGGCTGCTGCTGCTGCTGCTGCTGCCGCGGCCGCCGCTGCTGCTGCTACTGCTGCAGCCTCTGCAGCCACAGCCACCACAGCTGCAGCCACCACTGCACCTCCAGTCACCGCTACCCCTCGTGAAGAGCCAGAATTGAATGGCTCCAAGCCGGCCAGCCGCAGGGCTGAACCACCCTTGGCTGCAAGTAAACAGCCCAGCCCACCCTTGCCCCAGCTTGATGCCCAGATCCAAGCACAGGTCCAGGTTCTCGTTCAGGCTCAGACACCTCCCCAAAACTCTGGCAAGAGGAGGGAGCGCAAGAAACAGAAAGCAGAGCCTGGTGAGTAGCCAATAGCACAGTACAACTAAGTGCACAGTTCAAAGTGGGTGTGTCAAGTACACTTTATCAGCAAACAAGGAACTGATTAACCTAAGTCCTTTTATCAGTCATTCTGTGTGAGCTATAGATAGTCATATTACAGACATTACTGAAAGGGCAGTATCAGCACAGGAGTTGGTCATATCAGCTACATTAAGTTTTGGGATTTGTTATATAGAATAGAATATGTTGTTTTATGAGACAGACATTTTAGCTGAAATTGTCTGTACTCTCCACTTGACTGTCCTTTAGTAGTGGATGACCAGCAGCCAGAGGCCAAAGTTGAGCAGGCTCCGGCTCCGGCTCCGGCTCCAGTCAAGAAAGAGGCTCCCATTGTGGCAGAGACCAAAGCCCTGGACGGCGCCCCCCCAAGCACTACCAGTGGCAAGAAAAAGAACAATGCCAAGAAGCAGAAGACTGAGCCCGGTAACGATGATCCACTGCTCCCCACATGCTAAATTATATCAGAATTTGCTAAAATGTCAAGACTGGAGTCTGCCTATGTCGCTTTAAAATAAACTGTATTTCTTACAAATATAGTTGATGATCCCATTGCTCTGGCTGATTCATCGGCGTCTGCCAACCACCAGACAACCCATAATGATGATATGCCAGTGAAGGGCAGTGGCAAGAAACAGAAGAATGAGACTGATAAAGGTAAGAGAGAATATCCTGTGTTTTTTGAAGCGCTTTTTTGTGATATATTATTATTATATATTATAAGTATCTCTTTAATTCCATCTGTGGTCCTTGTCATTGAACAGAGAACTCTGAGGTGAAGCTGAAGGAGCTGCTGTCCGGCCTCTCTAGATTGGCTCTGTCTGAAGCAGAGGCCATCAGTGTGATGACCCTCCTCCGAGAAAAGAGCCCCAATGCCCTGGATGCCTGGCAGAAAGTGAGAGATTACGCAAAGATGAAGCATTATGAGCAGTAGTGATATTTAGCACTGTTCACATTTGGCAACAGAAGCGGTATTTGAAGTTGTTCTATGCCACTCTTAATCTTGTCCGTTTTACCACCAGTCTACAGCCAGGGCTGACCCAGCTGCCCAGGAAAGAGAGCGACTATTCACAACTCTGCAGGAGGAGGCCTCCATCGCCAAGGACAAAGTGAAGCAGCTCAGCCAGGTCCAAATATTTCTGCATTCTGCCTGTAGAGTTAAATGATACATGAAATAACAAATTCCTACTTCGGTAATTGTATGGTTTGGTGAGGTGCTTCATATGCCCTTTTTCCTCTGTGTATTAGGAGCTTCAAGTTGAGAAGCAAAAGACCGGCAGAGTGGAGGCAGTATTGAGAGAGCAGCGTGCAGCCATGGAGAAAGAGCTGGGGAACATGCAGGGCAAAGCACAGAGCAGCTACCAGGAAATCCAGGCCATGCAGATAAAGGTAATCCTTACTTAAGACAAAACTGTTTCCACATTGTTGTTTCAGCATAATTTTAAGGCATAAATATTTCATATTTGTAAGGGAGTTTTCCAACCGAAGATCTTTATCATAGAATAAGTTGTTCTCACAAGTCCTGCCTTCGGTCGTGTATCCAGTCATTTCTGTATAAGATTTAAAAATAGCGAGGATTCATGTTTTGCTACCTTTTGGCATCACTCTCACACCTCCATGGTGAAGCTTTGGAGACTGAATCCCAGCATCTGTTCTTTGTAGTTCCAGCAGGTGAGGGAGCAGCTCGAAGGCCAGATCACCCGACTACAGCAGGAGAACGGCATCCTGAGGGACGCAGTCAGCTCTGCCACAAACCAGATGGAGAGCAAGTCAGTGCTGCCAACACAATTTGAAACCCTATAACTTGTGTTGTGCTCAGCTTGGTGAAATGCTTAGTCACCCTAGTCCTCTCAAATGGATAATGTAAAGAAACGGAAGCCATGCTAATAATAGTTTCTATTGCCTTTGTTGCTCCTGTTAAGTCTGATTCGTGTGCATGTCGTGTCACTTTTCAACAGCTTTCTACAGAAATATTTGGGTCCCATTTTCTCAATAGTTTGTTGGGTATGTTGCATTTCAGGAATTCAGCAGAGTTGAATAAGCTGCGTTCTGAGTACGCCGGACTGATGAAAGAGCTTTCAGAGAACAACAACAAGCTGCAGCAGGAGGAGCACCAGAGGAAGTCCCTGGAGGTCAACTACAAGCAGAATGTCTCTCAGCTGGAGGTATGCAAATCCAGATGCATAATGAATTTCTTTAACCTGTTCCTCATGCAGTCTCCATTGCCAAAATGGACATGAATCTGATCTGAACCAAATGTGGCCTGGGCAGGGAGCCCTCTAGTTAAGGTGTGGCATTGTTTTTGGGGAAATGGGTGGAGGTTGCAATGGAAGTCCCAGGGTGGGTTTAAAGGGAAATAGACCATAGGTGGTTATGATTGTGGAGCATTGAAAGCTGGAATGCCACAGGCTTTGTGATGTGTATAAACAACATTTTCCGGTGAGACACCCACCTCAGCTTTTCTCGACCATTTCTCAGCTATGATCAAAGATTAAATGACTGTCTATTGTGAAATAGATGAAGACCCTGTAAGTCACAAGGAACTTGAGAGGCAGACAAAAACAGTTGAGTTTCATGGTAAATGCTTTTGTTTTTGCATTGCCAATGAAAAATGCAAAAAACTTGAAATTTTTAAGGAAGAAGAGGTTTAATGATCACAACATTTTATAAACTGAGGTGGTCTTTATTCATTTCACTCTGATTGTAACAGTAATAGAAGGGAGTGGAGAGAAGATAGAAGGCCTGTGTTTATCTCAATTATTTACCAAGTACAGCGTTACTCCTATAGTACCAACATCCAATTTAATGTAGTTTGTTTTTTGGTTTTTTTGTCTTACGCATTTCTCTGGACCACTAGGCTCAACTTCAGGATGCTAAGCGACGCTGGGAAGAACTGCAGAATTACCTTCACAATGTTAATGCTGAAAGAGAGAAACTTCAAGCTGCCAAACAAGGTGATAATTCAAAAATATCCATCCAGAAAAATGACATTCTCCTGAGTTCTCTTAAAAACCAGTTTTGTAGGGACTGGTTACATTCTCAAACCAAATGATGGTGTGTGTTGTAGAGCTGCACAACCAGCTGCTAGCGGTGGAGACAGAGATGAAAAACAAGCACAAGGAGTTACAAACCCTTCACAGCAGCCTGACTGATGCCATGGTCTCTAAGGAGAAGCTTGAGCAGAGAGTGATGGATCTCTTGGAGGCGTCCCAACACAGTATGCCCGAGGACTCTCTACAGGTCCAGGTAAGGCACACGGCAGCACATACACTTAGATGAAGCTGTGAAGAGCTGAAAGACTACATGTGTTACATTGCATGCCTTAATGTAGTTTATTTTTTGAACTTCTAGGAACTTTTGAATGAAAACAAATCCCTTCAGGTCCAAAACGACAACCTGCAAGTCAAGAACGAGAGCCTACAGGCCCAGATATCGTCACAGGTATATGGTTCAACCTCACTAGTGACTAGCCAGGGCAGAACTCCACCTATGTAAGTGTATATATTTGTGTAGGTAGGCTAAACATTGACACGAGGTAAAGTGTATTTGCTGTAATGAATATTGTTTTAGGTTGACAGCAAATAGGATATGTGTTATTCATTGTTCATTCATTATTCATTCAGGCCAACCAGGTGCTCCACATTGAGGAGCTGCAGAAGCTGTAAGTGAAGTTTTACACTTCTTTTTTAATTGCTTTAAAACCTAGACTGTCATTGACTGTTGAGCTATTTTTGTGAGTTAACCCACATCTTCCTCTGTTCTGCCCAGGTTGGCCGAAAAGGAGTTGCAAAGGAAGAGCCTGGAAGACTCGCTAAATGCTGAGAGGAGCAGTGGGGCCAGCAGAGAAACAAACATGCAGGTATAATCCAGAGTGCTTTGTTCATAGCTCCTTATGGAAACATTGGATAGGTTCATTACTCAACAGGAATGTGTTGAACTGTATTGGCTGCAGGCCTTGACACTCTACACTACCTTGTTTTAGCTTCATTTCTGAAATGGTAATAATTTATTTTATGGTTTTTAGCCCTACAATAGAATTATCGTTTCCTTTGTTTAAACTATTACAGTCTGTGAGATCCTATCTTCTCTTTGTATAATCAGCTTTGACTTTCCTTTCCTGTCACTGTCTTCTGTCTTTCACAGGCCCTTCACAATGACAATATGTCACTTAAGGCAGAGATTCAGAATCTGCAGGCTCAGATTTCTGAACAGGTCAGCTGTGTACCTTTTTGAATTTTAAATGAAAAAGCCTATGATATATTTTGATTCTGTTTGACACCCCATCTGTTTGTATCTGCCTTCAATTATCTACCCATAGATTGCCTCCCAGATGGCTTTGGACCAGATCCAAAAAAGGTTTGTGAGAGCAGAAATATATATCGAGAAATTTCTGCTTGCATTTACTTGATGTTTGTAACACCTGAAATTGTGTAATAAAATGGTAAACCTGTATTTACACACTGTTTCTGTCTGCCTATTTTTCAGTGTCCAGGAGAGGGAGGATAACATCAAAACAGTAGAGGACCTGCTGAAGGCTGGGCTGATCGAGGTGGCCAACAAGGAGGAGGAACTCAAGGTGTCTTTCTTCTTTCTCTCTCTCTTTAATTTGGAACAGGGCAGCCCAGACTAGCAAGGGGTTCACACGCATTCACAGTACACTTCACTGACATCAGCAACCATTATGTGACTGTGCAGCTCACTCTCTGCTTAGTAATCACTCGCTATAATAGGCAGAAAGTCTAAGTGGTTGCTTTCTCTGATGCAGGCTGTCAGAGAAGAGAGTGACACACTAAAGCAAGAAATCGAAACCTTGAAGCGACAGAAAGCAGAACAGGTGAGTTTGCCTACAAAAATCGGTGAAACACAAACCGGATTTGTAAATTCACTTTTTTTTTTCCTTCCAATCTCAGGCATCATCAGAGTCAATAGTGGAAGAACTACAGAGCACGTAAGATTTTGTTGTTATTGTGGGTGACTAGACATGTTGGCTGGCATTGGTGTTTAATAGTAAATGTCTGCCCATAACTCTCCTTTTATCTATGTAAGTGTCATATTTTACTTCAGACAGTTCAATGAGATGGACTTGTTTCACTATGATTTAAAGGATCAAACAGAAGGATGCAGAGCTCGTATCAATGGAGGAAAGTCTACAGTCAGCACATGATAGCAGAGAGAACGCTGTTGAGGTATGGGCTTAATAAGCATCTCTCTCATAGTTTATTCAGATATTGGGGGAATACTGTCTCATTTAAAATGTTATGCTATACACTCTGAAGCTGTCTAAATTAGGTTTTTGTTTTTCAGTCTCTGAAGCAACAGTTGGCTGCTGTGCAGGCAGAGTTGGAGCAGCTGAGACAGACAGAGGCATCAGAGAAGCACAGCAATTCTGATTCTGAGCTTCAAGAACTCCAGGCTCAGTAATTTAACTCCAAACACCGTCACCATGTAGTCTCCCTGCAAAGCCTGATAAATCAGTCTAACAATGAACTCTGTCCTACAGGCTAGCCGCAAAGGACCAGGAGATCGAGAAGCTCCGGGTTGACTTTGTGGAAGTCAGTCAGAAGCTAGAACAGCTCCAGCAACAGGTGAGATTCTTCACAAAGTGAAATTGTCATTTCTGAATGCAAGTGCAAAAAAATAGTCAGATTTGAATCAAGGAGACTGGCATACATTTGGAAGAATTTTTAATAGTTTTATCTTGTATTTATAGAAAGATTGACAAGTTCATTTAATTGAAGTGAGATTTTAAGTAAGGATTTTTCCATTTGATTCATTGTCTTTTTTCTTTTTTGTTCCCTACAGAAATCTGAAACAGAAGTGACAAGCTCAGAGATGCTTACAGCGTAAGTAATGTTGCAGGTCATTGATATGTATGAAATATCTAATGTAGAAATTTTATTTACAAATTGATGAGTGGTAATGTTGTCTCTCAGGTTGTCGCAGAATGAGAAGCAGGTATCAGATCTGCAGGGTGAACTGGCTGAGCTGAGGGACACCCTTGAGCTTCATAAGAAGAAGAACAATGTAGGTTTCCTGGAGTGATGACCTGACCCATATTACCAGTCACTGCTCTGATCCAGCCTTGAGACACTTCATTTCCCTTGTGTGGTATCCTAACACAACCCCCACATCGGTGTCATGCACTGACACATTCCTACAACACGGTGCCTTAGTCCCACATTTCTTCCACATTTTTCATTTAAACCAAGAGGAACGGTTTCTTCAGCTAAAGGAGCATTTGCATCATGAATACATATTAGTACTGATGTTTATTTTGATTTTGGATTGCTTAAGCCAAGAGTTGCATAACAGGGCATCCAGCCTACTGTCGTGGTTGCTGTTGGCCACGACTGATGTTCAGTAAGCGTGTCTGTGCTTGTGGATGATTCAGAGCATTAGAAACTTTTGGTACCTTTTTTATTTTAGAGGCCCATTTAGTATGGAAAGCATTTTATGTTGGACGTTATATGGAATTAGTTCTTTGCTTTTGCGTATCTTTATCTCTGCATAATTTAACTAGAAAGTACTGACAAAAGCTTCTCACTGTACTTATTTGACCTGGTGTGCATGTTGGGCTTTTCTCCACAAAAGGTTTGACTGGGACTCTTCGGGCTATTTGTTCATACTGACTTTTCTAGGTTGGAGCATGGGTGAAAAGCAGAGTGTAGCCATTTAAATGCGAAATACTTTGGGTTTCCTCTGTCATTGAATGCTTTTTCCCTGAGGCCAAACTGAAAGTAGCATCTCTCTGGAACTGACCAAAACAGGAGCTTCGGGAGAAAAACTGGATTGCAATGGAAGCTCTGTCAGCCACCGAAACCATGCTTCAGGGGAAACTCAGCAAGGCTGTCAAGGTTCGACACCCCACTTCAAGTCTGCTTCACTCTAGTCCCAATCTGATGCATTCCCCCAAATGCTGTGGTTGCTATAATTGACCCAGCGAGATTTCTTTTACACCATCATCCATAACAAAGCTGCATACTCATTTACCTCACTCTCGCCCCTTCCTGCTGTCAAGTTTTACAATTGGCTGCACGTTGAGCTGCTGAACAATCCTGCTCCCCTCAACAATCCCAGAATTTAACACAGCAGCAACGTGCAATGAGCATTTTCTTTAGTGGACACGTTTCACGTAATGCTCTGAAATATGAAATACTTCTCCTTTCCCAAAGCTCAGGCTGAAGCTTGGAAATGAGTGTGCAGTGACCTAGAAATGATTTCACTAGATCTCATTAGGCAGAGATTCATGGTAATCATTTTCCGCTTCCTCTATTTTTTTATTTTAATGCCATCTGACTCCTCTCCAGCATGTTTTCTGCCCGTTCTGCTTCGTTGCATCCATGGTGTCCATATCACCAATCAGTCAATCAACAGTTAATTCTGATCAGATTTATTTGAAAGGAAGTATGATCATGCATATCTGTAAATGAATGTAATATGCAACATGGTCCATATCAGTTTCTCAATGCTCTGTACTCCATGCCTCACAACACTCATGTAGACATATTGTAGATGTCCTCTTAACACATGTAGTGATGTGTATTTTTGCCCTACTCCCTTACACCAGGGTACATGCTGAACCATCAGCACAGCAGCTGCTCTCTTGTCATCTGAGTACAGTAGACAGCACCTTCTCAGAAAGGAGCAGGGGGATCCTTGGCACCTGTTGTGAACAGTCAAAAAAAGTGCATGCTGGTTTTATGCAACCCTATACGTGTCTTAGTGCTGCCTTGTGACACTATGTTAATGTGAATAGTAGTGAAAGTGCCAGCTGGCTAGTGCTTTGCATACATTCTCCCATCAGACCTCAGAGCGACAGTGCGTGATGCTTGCCTATTGTGGGATGACTGATAGCTACCATTTTATTTATGCAACACTTCCAAGGGGATTTTGCAGTTTTGTGAAAGCGGAACAGTGGGTGTTTAGGTTTTCTGAGTTCGCTCCAGAAAAACTGCAGCAGCTAGGTGCTCTGAAGCAGACGATGCTGACACTTTGCTTATTACAGGCAGATAACAGTGTAGGTTTGGCCTGCTGAAGATAGCACAGGGGATTCAGGATGGAGCAGAAAAATCATCAAGGTCCATTTTTATTCTTTGAGATGATTTTAAAAGGATAATTTCCATGAATTGACTGGAGCAGCCTAATGGATCACCTGATGATTACTGGTTTAATGGTGACTAGAGCAAGGGAGAGACATGTCAACATCATGTCTGCTTTGGAAACAATGCCGCTTCGTCTACAAATGACTTAACCCTTAGAACAGATGGTGTTAAATCTATTGTCTTCTCTCTCCGTCTTTTCTCCCGCTCTGCCTCATTTTATCATCTCATAAGGAAAACCAGGCAGCTCTTGCCTTGTCTCAGTCTGAGTGTCGAGATGTTCTGCACAGACTTCTGCCCCATGTCCCTCTGCCAGCTGAGGAGGTTTCGGTAATGTACTTTTTCCACTCCCCGCTGCTTTACTTGTATTACATCTTACAAATGTCCTCTTGTCTCCTAATATTCCAGGTGAAACTCATGCATGCCTTTGTTTTTGATGTCTGTCTTATCAACTAGAACCATCAAGAGTGGCTCCACAGGTTTGAGCAGGCAGTCGCTGAAGGTTCAGCTGCTCGGTCCATTCCTGACTCTGCATCAGGAGACTCAGAGGTAAATCAAGTGGTAGCTAAGTGTTGAACATAACGTCTCTTCACCTGAGAGTTTTAATTAAAAGTAGCCTCATTGCGTGAGTTTCCTTTAACTGTGTTTTTTTTTTTTTCAACAGAGACTGGCTGATAAGCTGAAAGAGGCTGAGGAAGCCCAAAGGATTCTACAGAAAGACTGTGAGACATACAAGAAGGTTTTGGCAGAGACGGTGAGAGGAGTTGTTTGTATTACATTTATAGTAACCTAGCGTGCCGCGTGTGCAAAACTAAGAGGCCGTCCCTGCTGTGTCCACAGGAGGGCATCCTGCAGCGCCTTCAGAACAGTGTGGAGCAGGAGGAGTCCCGCTGGAGGGTGAAGCTGGAGCTGTCGCAGGGAGAGCTCAGAGAGGTATGCATTCAGGTTTAGCCAGAAACAGCTCTCGGACTGAATTCCAGATCTTTTACACTTTGTACAGTGTGACCTTTCAATTGCATCTTTCTCCTTTGTTTAATCCCAGATGAACATGAAAGTTGCAGCATTGGAGCAAGAGATTGAGAGACTAACTGATGGAGCAGAGTTGGATAATGTTAGTCCTCTTATACCTTCTAAAACTCCTTGTGCTTCAGATGTACAACATTCTGCCATTTAGAGCTTGTGTCTCTTTGATGCACCCATGAAACTCTGTTCTGCTCTGTAGCTGAGAAGAGACAAACAACACTTGGAGTCTGAGCTGGAGAGGGCGGAGCGTGAGAGTGCTACCTATGTGACAGAGGTCAGAGAGGTGAGCAAAAACATTCTATGTTTCCATGGTGGTCTATTTTGTCATAGTGCTCATCCTCTTGTGGCACCCACAGAAGTTCTATTGCGTGTCAGTTCCATGTTCATGTTATCTGTTCCTCTGTTGATGGTTTTGTGACACTGTTGAGCTGAAGCATATGAAAGAGATTTGATCTGAAGTGTGGCTGCACTTCGTTCACACAGTCAGTCAGCGGTAGCATTAACATGATTACACTACCTACCAGCTTATCAATAGTGATTTACTTAAAGCAATTTGAAGCCATACACAATAGACCCATTCAGATGACAGTGCTTTATGTGGTATTCATACCTCTGCTCAATAGACAGGGAGTTGACTTTTTGTAGATGCTTTATGGTAAGATCAGGGCCAGATCATTCATTGCTGTAGGCTGTGTTGTAGCAATTATCCCAGTCTTTGTGATTCTGTCCTGGATCAAGTCCCACAGTCACCCATTAAACACCATCTCAAACTTCGTTTCAGCTCAAAGATCTGTTGACTGAATTGCAGAGCAAACTTGATGGTTCTTATACAGAGGCTGTCAGACAGAATGAGGAGCTGAATTTGGTAAGCGTCGCTCAACCCTGTAGCTAGACGTTCCTCTCAAAACTGTCCCTCCTGCACTTAACAGTGGTTCTACACTGGGGGCTACAGCACAGGGTTCAGCATCTTCTGCGGAACTGTTGGTGATCATCCAGGACCTCTGGTGCACGATAAACCAGAGGTTGCGAATGATGAAGCAGCTACTTGACTAACTTTACTTCCTTTTTTCTGGCTCAATTCAGCTCTTTCTCTCACTGTCAAGCATCTAACAAAGGGCTCAGGGATAACACTGCAGAAACATGTTCCATTTTGCCCATCATATCCAATAACGCCTTGAACTGCACAGTGTCTTGTCAGCCTGTCTGTCACTTTATCTTGATCTTGTTTTCCTTATTAACCAAACCATTTTTCAAGGGTTTTCCTAAAATGATACCTGTATTGTGTTCCAACTGTTAGTAGATGCTATAAAAGTTAAATGTCTTACTACAAAGTAGGAAGGTTGGAACACCTATTGTCAAACAATGCTTAAAATCAACATATGTTGATTACTTGTGTATGTAATTAAAAAAGCTGCCTCGGAATATCTTCTGACTGCCTCTTTTGATTACAGCTGAAAACCCAGCTTACCGAGACTCTGTCTAAACTGGAGACAGAAGAGAGTGAGAGGCAAAAGGTGGCCGGTGACCTGTATAGGGTAAGAATTTCAGCAACAGAGTAGCTCAAATGTACAGGATTTTAAACCACATGGCTTGGGTCTGCCATAATTATCCATAAGCTAACAAGTGCTCCTTTCTTGCGCTAAACCCAGGCACAGCAATCTCTTGACCTTATCCACGAGGAGCTCTCAAAGGAGTCAGAAAACT
>OMNV01013664.1:1836-19063 GCA_900303265.1 Brotula barbata
AAGAAGTAAGACACAAAGTAAAACATAACTTGATTATAAAAACTGGTGATGTCATGATCTTGACGTCATTTGTGTGATCTGGGTCACTGACATGCAGGATATATTTTGTTTTCACTTACCAGATCGTTCGGCCTTTGAATGGACCCTTATGGATCCCTGTGGTTTACGTGATGTTGGATCCTATAGATACTAATTTGCTCTTTTAGCATGAAATGACTGGATATTAAACTTGAAATATTGGAGAGAATGCTGTGGAGATACATATGTGATTTTTCTTTAATGGGATCTTTAATCTCAAATGTAAAATATATTTTATTTTTGTGTTGTTTTCCCTTTGTTTTTGTTCTGCTGTGCTAAATAAATGTAAATCTAAATGTAAATCTAAATGTAACTCTAAACTTAAATTGTGTACCCAAAGAAAATTGATTTTCATAAGTTATTATAGCACAACAGTTTTATTTGAGAATCCAAAAGATGAACTAAGCTTTTATTATGACCTGCAGATCTTTTATCTCTGTGATGAAGACTTTACACCACGATCCACAGGGGCCCATCCAAAGGCCTACAGACACGGTAAGCGTTGCCTTTTGTAAAAAAAAAAAATGGCTGCAGTATCACTTTGGGCTTTGACTGTGTAAGCATCATCCGAGCTCGTTTAAGCTGTAACTTAAAGCTTGCTAAAACATCATTTTTTGGGATAATTGAGGTCTTTTCCAGAATTTGGATGATGGCGTTTTCAGGATACAAGGACAAAGAAGAAGAGATCAATTTGACCCAGGAAGCTGAAAACAAAGATATTTTCAACGTGGAAACTTAATACTGCAGTGGTTGTAAAGTCATGGTAGAATTTAGTAAAGCTGTACCTCATCAAATATAGATGGGAAAAGGGAATTACATTGTTGCTGTACAGTCAGCGTTGGATTAGATACATACACTGTATAAATGTCAAATCAACCAAATGAATATTTTATGACGGCCAGCTATTTCCTGCAAATACTGTTTTGTTTTCTTGTTTGTTATTTTTTTGCCAAATCCTTGAGTATGTCATCACAGAGCAGACACTTTCCTCCATTAACTTTATGGAGTTTGTCTACTGACAACATAGTTTTCCCCCAGAAGTAAGCAGACTTAAATGAGTTTGGAGGCTGACAGATTATTCTCTTTGAAGCATATAATTACTCAGCCTGAGGAAGCGTAGCTCTCTCTCTCTCTCTCTCTCTCTCTCTCTCCTTTTACAGACATTGCAAACAGCTTTTAATTGCCGTTGCTTGTGAGTGTGTCTGGTGCCTCCTATAAAATCAATCTGTAACTTGTTGAGAGAAGAGCCTATGATCTTGTCTGTATTGGTAATCGAATTCAGCCAGAGCAGTAATTTGAGTAAATTATTTTTACTGCTGCTGTGTCATGGATGTGTAGAAAGGACCAAACGGTTGAAGGATGTAGCAAAGATTGTAAGATCAATGTTGCTGTACCGTCGGCCTCAGGTAATGGTTTTTCCACATCATCAAAGTAAATGTTTTATTTATACATAGACACGCATATATCCAAAAAAACATGTGTATGTATGTATGTATGTGTGTATGTATGTATGTATGTATGAATGTGTGTATGTGTGTATGTATGTATGTATGTATGTATGAATCTATCTATCTATCTATCTATCTATCTATCTATCTATCTATCCATACATCTGTATGTGTTGTGTTTTTCTGTTTTTTTTTTTGTTTTGGTTTTTTTGTACAGTCATATCTATATGGAAATAAAGAGCCCGAATCCATAATATTGTTTTCCTAACACAATGAAAGCCAACGTGACTATTTTCACGAGCGTTACTATAGCGACGTGCCATCTAATCGTCTTACCCGTGAGGCAGGTCTTCAAACCAGCTTCATTAAATGGTGAAACCCAGCTTGACTAAATGCTGTGGATAATGAGATTGCTGCGATATTTGCTCTGCTTACAGGCTCGGTGTTTGACATAATGTTATTTGGATCATGTGAAATTTACAGACATACTAATGCAATCAATGTGAAATACTTCTACATCACAGACAGTCAGAGAGTTCGAGAAGCAGTTAATCTTGTCAGGGAGTTGCACCGGACGACAGGTGGGATGATTAATAATCATATACCGCAGAATGTAGTGGGAGGTCCTGACAGTGATAATGTGTCTGATGCTGCAGACAGAATCAGGGTGGGCACAGTGAGAGTCAAGTCATGTTATTATAGATTATCCATCCATCCATCAATTATCTTTACCTCTTATACATTTCACAATCATGGGGAGAAAGGGGAACGTTAATGGAATTTAACCTCATTTTAACAGTGTACCATAGTGGAACGATGGCAAAGTTGCAAAGCTCGAGCAGCAGTTAGACCCATAGGTGGTGAACGGCCCGGAAAGCTTTGTTATGATTGGACCTTGGCTTTGCTTACATGTTGATGTACTCACATTAACACATTTGAATTTGCCTGCTTACACTCCTGGTTACGCACAACCAGCAATGTAGAAAAGGTTTTCAAAAAAATATTCCTCATATTTCTAGACAAGCAATGATATTCAAAACAATCCTAAAATCAGTGATGATAAACCTTACCTTTTGATACATGGAATAGTACACTTGCCTTGAAATTGGATGTTGGGTGTCATTTTGTACTGATTTCATCTTGAAATATTTGGTAACTTACACCAGAAATTCACATAAAGCTCAATGGAAGAAGACGGCTCCATTTGTTGTTACCTTGGCGATAAGTGACATCACTGAGGATGATGATGATGAACAGACAGGAAAACTCAAAGTTGCTCCCTGGTTAAAGGTTTCCAGCATTGCATGACAAACTTGATAACAGCACAAAAGCATCTCTCTGAAACTATAGAGCAAGTATGATAACACCGTGGGCAGCAGAGTCAGACAACTTAATTGGCTTTTACATCATAACACAAAATAACAATAACAAAACCAAATCCTAACGCCTTCCAAGCAGACAGAAAAACTCAGCCTGCAGCCATGGTCCCAGTCTCAGAGTAAATTATTCATACCAGGTCCATGGACCAGTCTGCCATCCTCAGTGTATCATCGATCTCTACAGGGAGATGATCCAAGAGTGGTTCCCATCATTTGGTAGATAACCTTTTACAACGAAGGACAGCAGTAATTATCTCTTGAGGAAACACACGAGGAGGTGAAAGCGGGAGGTGGTGGAGAACACGATGGCATTTTTACATTTTCAGTACAACGATAACAGATTTTCAAGACACAGGTGCACTTAGTGAAGGATAACAGTTTAGAGAAGGATGTTGACAGTCATTCATGCACATAGATTCAACTTGGAAGACAGAACAAGAAATGAGACCTTCAACTGCACCCTCATAAGACACACTCATGTTTTATTCAGAAAAGGTCTGGCAGGGCTAAACAGCTGTAAAGTTGTGTGTTAGACTGCCAGGATGTTGTTGACTGTATTCGTATTCATACTGGCTGCTATGATTAAATGTTCAATAACCTTGAACACACGCGTGGAGCAGCTGATGGCTCCCTCTGTCTGAGACTGAAGCGGATATCATCTCCTCCAGGCCGCTGGAGGATAATTATGTTACGTGTTTGGTATACGTTACATACAATTGTTCAGGAGAGAAGAATCTGATCTGAGAGCAAGAAAATGAACAAACTGAAGAATACCTCGAAGAATTTTGTATAGTTTTTCTATTTGAAAAGCGTGCCGTACATCACTGTGATAATGCACTTCTACGTTCCACCTCTACTTTCTTTTGGTACGGCACTGCTGTGCACACTGAGTGACAACAATATGTGCTGTCCCTTTAGAGCCCCGTCCCTGCTATGTTCTGATTGGCCGGCTGTCCGACCTGTCGTCACCTACAGGCTGTCCAGGAAGTAAAGGAGCGATCAAATGAACTTCAAGGTGAGCTGATCCAAATCATGGTCATGGTGTGGCTGAAGCCTATCCCAGCAGTCATTGGGTGGAAGGCGGGGTCTATTGGAGGCCTTACACATATTGAGACAGACAACTCCATCACACTCCCATTCACACCTATAGTCAATTCAGATACTCCAATTCACCCAAGCTGCATGTCTGAGGAGGTGGGAGGAAACCGGAGTACACGGAGGAAACCAACACAGACACGGGGAGATCACGCAAACTCCACCCAGAGGGGATCGTGGCGTGGTCGGACTGGGACAGCAACGTTTTGGCTGTGAGGCAATAATTCATGAGTCAATTAATGAAAACATGAGAAGAACTCTTATCTTCACGACGGGAAACAGCCTTAACAACTTAAATGCCAATCAAACAAATCAAAAAAAAAAGGTTCTGTATTTTTGTTTTTCAAAATAATTACATTTATTCATCCTAACATATTTACAACGTATGTCAGCGTCAGAAAGGACGTCGAAGGAGGATTTGGTTTTAAGCAACAGTTTTCAAAAAGTGGTCACAGACGTTTCATTTAAATTCAAAAACTTTGATATGATATTAGAGGGCAACGTTATGTAGCTAGCCAGCAGCTAATGGTTCGTTCCAGACAACTTAGAAAACAACAAACAGCAACAAAAACAGAGCATAGTTTATTCTAAGGTTTAGACTTTAAGGTCGCAGGAAAATGCATTTTTGTATTTTGATACATTTTTAGACACTGTATTTTGTAGTTTATTGTGAACCAAGCTTATGTGCTGGTAAAATACAAATTTCCCATTTCCAGTTTTAAATACCCTGGTACCCCAGTACTAATTATTAAATGCAACACATTTGGCGTTCAACAGTCGAGCATCCCTGATGTTCAGACTGTGTCCATTATATGTTTACTGCACTTTAATTGTTGCCTGGCAACGTTGCTTAAGACCATCTTGACCTTGTTTACACCGATGAACTCACACACACAGCACAATGCTGTCATTGAAGTTTTTTTGGTTTCTAGTCACAGCAGTAATAATATAATGTATCTTGCGTAGAAAACTCTCTATCGAGGGTTTCCTCCATTTAAAACTTGGTTTATTACTTTTCTGCAGAAAGGAATGTTACAGCAGACATTATTATTCAGTATGAATATAGATTTGTCCTTTAGATGATAAACTACTGCAAAGAAACAGCTTTTAACCATAGCAACGTATTACAGATGAAGACCCAAAGACAAGACAAAGAATTCAACATCAAAAACAATATGCTGAAAATTAAACAGAAAACAGACGCATAAGGACACTCCAATCTTCCACAGTTTGTATCAAGTGTATCTGTGCTTAAATATGTTTCGTCTTTTGTATCAAATTGCATTCTTGTGCGTCTCTGCCCATCCGTGACTGTCCGCTCCATATTAGGTGATGTTTATCTATCCTACTGAAATGTGACACGATTAAAGTTCTTCCACATTTATTCCTTTTAGCAGCTCGACGCGTTCCCTGGATCCGCTGCCTGCTGTGTGCGGAGCTCCAGGCTCCATGCTGAAGAGGTCAAGCTGAGACTTGGAGATAGTGTAGGATGTTCTCATATACACACACACACACACACACAAAGCTGGAAAAAAGTAAAATATCAGAGCATGTGTGGGCTGCGACTACATCAGCAAGCAGCATAAGTTTGAGGCTATAAGATTTGAGCTCGGCTAATATGGTTTTTATGTCCAATTGACCATAAATGATAATTCAAAGAGGATCACATATCAGAGGAATAATTTAATACAACAACTATGTTACTATTAATGTACACCGCAGACCTTTATCTGAATGGTAATTGGCATCTGTAGAGCCTTTGTAGTCCGATGACCACACCAGCTTTTTCCTCTCGTTCTCACACACCTACAGTCAAGATAAATGGACTCCAAGTCTAAAGCAGCTTTGTAGTTCTGGATGGGATGGACAGAAGGGGAGGACACGCCCATCACAGAAAGGAGAAGATGAGCAACGTGAAAATGTGTGGGGGCGGGGGAAAGTGAGGAATAAAATAGTTGATTGAGAAGAGAAATAAAATGAAAGAGAGGAGAGAGAGAGAGGGAGAGAGAGAGGAGAGAGAGGGAGAGAACGAATGAGCCACGGCTGGCTGTGTAATGAGCTTGGCAGACTGCAGGAGAAACGTAATGTGGGGGCAGTATGAGCAGAGGTCTGCGGGGAGGAGGACGAAGACAAATGGGATGAAGCCGAACGACACGGCGGCATTACGTCACAGCCACACCGAGCCGCGTGACGAAACAGGCATGGTGCGGCGTCACCGTCCTGCTGACATCACCGACATGGATGGAGCCATTAGCCATCGCTTCCTCCCGTTTCTCTCTCTGTGTCTCTCTCTCTGCTCGTCCTTTGGTGTCTGATGATCACAGTGAACGCCCCCCTTCAGACTTCACATGAGACAAAGGGACGAAGGCAACAGAACCGCGAAGGTCTCCGTGTGTGTGTGGCTGATTCAAGGTAGAAAGGAGAGAGAATTGACACTGGCATAACTATGATGGACACAAGACAATCTTCAGTGTCTAAAGAGAATCCTTTGTTTTGAATGAACGGTGGGGGTCCATGCATGTTCTTCCAGATGGCAAAGCGGCAAAGAGTTAGAATGTTATGGAGGGGGTAAAACACTGAGGCCTTCAGGGCATTTAGGTGGTGTTTTACTGCTGTTTGTAGGGATCTGGACTGTAAGGTCAACATCAAATTAGGGCTAAATTAAGGGATTGTTTTCATTTCATTCAGTCAGTGCTGCATAACAACGCGTGGCGTCTCCTCTGCAGGTGCATCACACTCTTTAATTCACACAACGATTGCACAAATCAATCAGTTGCAGAGAATCAATGGGAATGTTTGCAACACAAGGGTCAGAGGGGAGTCATCCACAGCTGAAAATACCCTCCCAGATCACTAACACAATAATGGTTCTCCTCCAGCCGGTGCCGTCGTCATGTGTTGGCCTCCTCGCTGTGCAGCCGCACTAACGAATGAGTATATCAACGTCTCCGTGTCCTTCCTGACAGGAGATACCCCCTCAAAGGACGCTTCATCAGAGGAGCAGGGAGAAGAAGCTGGAGATTAAAGAGCTCTAATTTGAATGGGGAATCCCAACGGATCATATGGGGTGACACGCACACACACAGAAATAAACGGCTGTATACACACTCACACATGAATCCTTATGAAAATATCTCAGTGTCATCCCCTGAGTGTGTGGGTGGACGAGCGGTCCCTTGAGTGCTGTACATCAGTGTGTGGGAATCAGAGGCATTGACGTCTAACGGCTTAGGGTTATTACAGTATGGAGGGGCAGACTACACACACGCACGCACGGACACACACCACCCAGGAGGCATCAGTCTATGAGAGGAGGGGGAGGAGGAGGAGGAGAGGAATCCACTTACACAGACAGAGATGAAGAACCTCCAGCACACACTACCATTACATGGACCTTTCCTGTATTGTGTAAGATGAATTCTTTCATTTCACCCAATTAGATCAAACTGCACCGGCTGCTGAGCTCATAGGAGGTGTGTGTGTGTGTGTGTGCGTGCGTGCGTGCATGCATGTGTGTATTTGATCTCAATCGCACAATGAATTTTAGACATTTTTGCAAGGAAAAGTGGTGGTAGAATCGACCCAAAGTTGCAATTTCATCCCATATTCATCATTATTTCTTCTTTATCTCCAAAAACTCATAATTTTAGTCATTTCTTGAATAATCGCATCAATAATTTAACACAGACAATTCCACAGAAAAAAGTGAGAGCTGGAGTAAAAATTTCAATCCAAGTATTTGAATTGAAAAGTTCCATATAATTTGAATAAGAAAGGTTTGAGGCCTTTTTCTACAAGAATAGTTTGGATTTGATTTAATTTCATTTCAATCTGCTGCATGAAAACTAAATACATCAAATCCTGCTTTTGATTAGGTTTGCTGTCAGATTTGACATAATCCAGCAGGTTAGGTGATGCTCCAAAAAATTTGATTAGACCACGTCAGGCTTCAACCGATGTCAACAAAATGAACAAACACACACACACACACACACACACAACCTTAGTGCAAAATAACAACAAACACAAACAAAACAAGAAGTGTGTCCTTCCTGCTGCTGACGCGCACGCAAACGGCAGACAAAGCGTTGGCGTGGAGTGTGCAGGTGTGTTCTGACAGTGTGTGTGTATTCATCGGTGTGTGATTCATCCAAACCAATCAGAGTGAAAAGGAAACACGGAGAAGAAAGTTTGCTTTGGTATTTAATTGCCTGAGTCTGATTGGTCCTCATTAGAATTTGGTTTTGGCTGTCAGCTGTGCTTCTGTTAGTTCAAGAATACTTTTAAATGTAACAATGGAGTAGATGTGCAAAACAACTCGAGATGTTTTGTTCTGGGTATGAATTCATTTTATGACATTCGTCCAAGATGACAGCAGCCCAGAGATAAAAATGTCAGGGTCTAACTGTATTTCATCGCTGCTGCTTCATCCCCACAGGTCCGCCGCTGCAGACGAGCCCTGTGGTCACTGTGATTGATGGCTTCTGTCTCCTGGAAGCGTTTCCATTTCACGTGTAGACTCATGACTCTGATCCGATGTTACCAGAATGTCTGTGCTGTCACATCCTGAAGAATGTTCAGGAATGGAACCAAACAGGATGGGAAGAAAAGGAGGAAAGAGTGGAAAATATTCTCCATCTTCGGTGTTAGAAATCTAATATTATTGTATGTTTATTTGTTTAAAATTCCCGTAATTAATCAATTAATTTTTCTGATCGGATCTTTAATTTATTGATCTCAGAGTGCAGGAATCAATCAGAGTGGATCCTTGGATTTGGGTGGAAATGAGCAGCTAATTGTTGACTTCCTCTGTCCATGGTTCTGATTGATTGAACCTGTCTGGGGCGCTGACCTTGGTGCTTAAGATGGGCCCTGTCTCTCTCTCTCTCTCTGAGTGTGTGTGTGTGTGTGTGATTTGTAATCTGTCTTTCCCATGCAGATGTAGTCTGAGTTTAGTTTAATCATATTTCTGATTCTGTCTTTAATGATCAATCACAAGAATTCTTCATTAATAACAATTGGATATGGAAATAATCCAGATTAGGAATGTCAATATCATGGAAAACAAAACGTGCACAAACATTTTCAATGCAAAATCCACAGGTAACAAAGGTAATCCATCAGTAACATCAAAGCAGAAAGTTTGGGCGACACCACATTTGCTCTGGTGTCTTCATCTGGCACAAATAGCATTTTAGTCGGGGTGTAAAAATATCCGGAGCAATAAAGGGTGGAATATTGATTATTCCCCCTGGTCAAAACCGCCCGGACGTCACTCCACTGACATCAGCACAGAGCTTAAATACCCGCAGCAGAGAGCAGTGTAAACACAGACAAGCACGCCTTCATACGGGCGCACCACACACACACACGTTCACACACACAGCTGGAGACTGAACTCCGGCACACGACTTGAAGCTCCTTTGCAGTGCGTCGCTGTGTGTTTGTGTTTCAGTCGGTTTGTGCTCCTCCATAGCTGCAGAGTTCTTTGCACTTTGCTCTCTTTGCGCGCTCTTTGCTTCCATAATGATCAACGACACCTTCGCGTTTGGAGACGCCAACGTGTCCGAGCCGCTGCCTCCTCGGAACGTCAGCGCGTTGCCACCTCTGCGCCTGGATTCCATGTCTCTGGTCATCTCGGCCACGATGTTCGCCGTGGGAGTCCTGGGGAACCTCATCGCCATCGTTGTGCTGTGTATCTCCAAAAAGGAGCAGAAGGAAACCACCTTCTACACGCTGGTGTGCGGCATGGCCATCACGGACCTGTTGGGGACCTGCTTCACCAGCCCCGTGGTCATCGCCACCTACGTGGCGAGCCGCTGGCCCGGCGGCGTGCTGCTCTGCCACTTCTTCTCCTTCTCCATGCTCTTCTTCGGCTCAGCCGGAATGTCCATCCTGTGCGCCATGGCCGTGGAGCGGTACCTCGCCATAAACCACGCGTACTTCTACTCGCAGTACATAGACCGGACTATGGCGCGCTTTGCCCTCCTGGTCTCGTACCTGGCGAACATCGTGCTGTGCATCATGCCCAGCTTTGGCTTCGGCCAGCACGTCCGGCACTACCCCGGGACTTGGTGCTTCCTGGACTGGAGGGCGATGGACGCGCTGGGCGCCTCCTACTCCTTCCTGTACGCCGGGGTGATGCTGCTGCTGATCGCGGTCACGGTGCTGTGTAACCTGGCGGTGTGCAGTTCGCTGGTGGGGATGAACCAGAGGACCAGGATCATCCGAGCGGAAGTGTGTGAGCAGGGAGGCTCACGGCGCCGCTTCCCTCGGCTGTCGTCCGTCAACTCTGCGGCGGAGATGCAAATGTTCTGGCTGTTGGTCTTCATGACGATCGTCTTCCTCGTGTGCTCCATCCCGTTGGTGGTAAGGAGACCAGCTGCTGCTCCTGTCTTGTCTTGTCTCGTCTTGTGCTGTCTTCTTCCCTCATTGCTGACTTTCTGCGTTCCTCTCTCAATGACAGGTGAGAATCTTCGTGAACCAGCTGTATGATCCTGCTTATGTCTCTGCTGGGGGGAAGCCTGATTACCGGAGCGACATGATGGCGATCCGCTTCGCTTCTTTCAACCCCATTTTAGACCCGTGGGTGTACATCTTGTGCCGGAAGAACCTGCTGCTGAAGGGCTGTGAGAGGCTGAAGAGGAGCGCGACTCGGGTCACGAGCGGTCGCGGGGGAAACACTGGGTGCGGGGGAGGTCAACAAACGCCTCCATCTTTGCACAGCAACGACACAAGTTACGCGTCATTACGCACGGCTAACTACAGGAGCGATGTCGAGCACCACATGTCCATTCAAACCAAATCCTTCGCGGACTTCACGATGAGACAGGCGTGGGACTACGACACCGCCCAGGTGAACTTTCACCCTTTCAGCGTCGAACCCTCCGCGGCGCTCGGCTTTCAGGAGGAAATGACACCTGCCTCCAAACTGATGACGTCTTCCCCGGGGCGCCGCGACGCGCGCTCGGCCACGCCGCTCCATGCAGCGCGCGTTAAAAGAGCGGACATTGTAACGTGCACATTCAGTACACCGAGTTCATGTCAGTCGGTGAAATGCCTTTAACGCACCCCTGTTACACTGTATTAGTCAGCAGAGTGTGTGTGTGTGTGTGTGTGTGTGTGTGGTACTACAACACTCTTTAGTTGAACTCTGAGAGTCAAACTCCAAGCTGCCTGACTTTAAGCCCAGAAGTAAAGAATCCCTGCAGATGATTAATGAGCTTACACACCGAAAACAGCACATTTCTACTAACTGCACTTTACCAACTATGTAGCGATCAAAGTGACACACAGCAGGAATAAATACACACATTTAAGTTGCTTAAACGAGGCAGAATCTGAGAGCCTGAGACCGCGACCATTCCCAAAGGAGGAGGTTTGTACAGCTCTGCTATCATACCCCATGGGTACAGAGGAACACACAGTCTGAGACTGTCGCCAAAGTTTGATACGAGACATTTTTCAGTATTTTATTTATTTATGTCATTGATTGCATTTGGCATTTAATTTCATCTTCATGCTGCTATTTTACTCAGTGCCATATAAGTGTTGCATGATGCAGGGAAAAAATCTGAATGTAGAGACAGGAAATATGGTTTTATATGACACACTTGCACACACGCAGTATTTTGATAACTGAGAAGTATTGAACGCTGTGTGTATTACGATCAGTGATCTGTCCTGTTTGATATAACGAAATAAAGTGACGCTGGATGGACATTTCATACTTACCTTCACTTTAAAATACTACAATAATGAAAAGTATTTTAAATGGTCGTTTCACGTTGAAATGCATCTCTTTCTTCTCATGCCTCTCACGCCCTCTACAGATCAAAGGAGAAACTACAAGTTAGTTTCCTGCACTTTTTATCTTTGACCAGTAGGGGGCGACAAACACAAAGAAGAGGGACAATAATGAGCTAGAATTAAACAATGGGAACAACAAGTATATTACGAAAACTTTATTCCCTTGGAGGATAATGCCATACAAAAATAAAGTAACATTTGTATAACAATAACTATAATAATAATTATAATAATAATAACAATCATCTACAGTTCTTGAAGTATATGACATAGTGAGGTCCTTTATTGTAAATGGTTTGCTTGGTTGCTGTGCATACATGGCTGACATGTGAAATTATTTTTTCTGCTTTGGGACAGAGTCCACCACAATACCAGAGATCAGCTGTCAGACTCAGACTCATTTATTGATCATAAATATGACCCGTGATATCTGATTTCTGATCTGCTGTCCATTCGTCCGATCCGATGTTAAAATCTGCAATGAGTGTGAGCAAAAAAACCCAAAAAACTGTCCACATGAATCTGAATCTGGCAATAAATAGATATTTGTCTACAATACGGAGTTAATAAAAACAGCTCTCATATGAAGCAATAATAAATAAATAATTTATCAGAAATAAATATATTTTACTTTTATACAGTAAAACATGAAGATGCATGGCATCTATTTGGCTGAGTTCACCCGAACATAGAAATGATCCAAACAGTCACGTCCCAAACAGTCACGTCCCAAACAGTCACGTCCCAAACAGTCACGTCCCAAACAGTCACGTCCCAAACAGTCACGTCCCAATCAGTCACGTCCCTGTGTTTGTGTGAAAACGTTGACGTGGAGGTGGACTTCACAGTGACAAACGGTGACACGTGCGTCAAATCTGAGTGTGGGCGGGAACATGAAGGCGGTGTGAGTCTGTTCACGGCCATCAGTGAGACCACCCTCCACGTGATGGAGACCGCTCGTCCTTTGAGGAGGAAACAACGAGTCCAGACGGTGATTCCCCGACCACCCGGCCCCCTCCTCCGTCTGATTTTGACCGCTGACCTTCATCGTCCAGCTGCAGCCCGCCCTCTTCCTCCTCAGCAGAAAATACACCACAGGAAGCCAACGAGTGGCCTCCACCGTTTCCTCTCCTGGTCCAGCTCTGGGACCCCTCTTTGTACTTCGTGTCTGTTACAGCGCCCCCCTCTGGCCTTGCATCAGGCTTTCCGTCTTCCTTCCTCACGTTCTTCCTCATTGGCTGGTTCAGCCCATACACATGCAACTGGCGGCGGACAATGACTGGATGGTCCTCCACGTGGTCTGGGCGTCCATGAAGGAAACCGGCTCGTACCGGTCGGGCCGGCAGCAGGGGTGGCTGCTGACCTTGCGAGCCGTGCGGCGCGGCAGTGAGCCGTTATCCAGCAGGGCCTTGAGAGCCAGGTCGTAATTGGTTCTCGAGGACTGGCAGGAGCCCACGCAAAACTTAAAGAGGACAATCTCGTCCGAGTCGAAGCCCAGGCCCAGATCCCGAACCCTCATCTCCCTCTTCTCCACGCGACAGTCCCTGCTGCTCTGCTTGGGCTGCCTGCTGGATTTACCTTTAACCCTCCGGTCCTCTTCTCCTCCTCCTCTCTCTTCCTCTCCCTCCTTCTCTTTCTTCTTCTTCTTCTTCTTCTTCTTTGGCGATCCCTTGGGTTGAGGTTCTGAGGGGTCAGAGGAGCGCGGGGAGCGGCCCACCCAAGGACTGCGGGGATGGTCCTCCACCTCATCCAGCACAAAGGGCCCTGAGAGGGAAAGAGGGAGTGGTGGGGAGAGAGAGAGAGAGAGAGAGAGAGAGTGGAAACGGTGGAGAGGCGGTTAGTACAAAAACTCAAAGGTTTAAAGTAACAGAGTACATTTAGTCAAGTACTCCACTTTAGAGGTACTTTATCTGAGGGAAATAAAAAGTGTAATATTCCCCCTTTAAGGTGATACTTGAACCCTTTTTATTTTCATGGGATCATTGATTCTTAACTCTCCCAGCTTTGAAGGCCTTTGAAATGAGCCTTATGGATCCTGGATCCTGGATCCTGTGCTATCACTTCAGCAGCACGAGCACGACACAATCAAAGTAAAATCAAGCCGTTTCAAAGGAAAACACTCTGGAATGAAATGTTGACCTGGAGGACGTAAATGAGCCGACAGTCATTCTTTGACATTGACTTGAAGAGCGTCTCTCTGTACCGTATGGAGCGTGCCAGGTGCCGTTTGGTGCCCAGTCCTCCTCCTGCTCCTCGTCCTCCAGCACCTCCGGCAGCGTCAGAGGAAGCTGCCTCTCCTCTTGACCGCCCAGCAGACCCACGGCGTGACCCGAGTCTGCACCCACGCCGGTGACGCCGCCGGTCGTTCCCATGTGAGCCGCGTCCACTTGGGGCAGCAGAGAGAGCAGCACCCACAGCAGCACCTGGAGGAGACGAGAGCATCGTTTACGCCGAGTCAGGGGGAAAACGAAATAAAAGAAGAAGGAGGCGGTTCACCGTGAGGACGTGTAGCAGCTTAATGAACCTCATGATGACACGTTAGACTGACAAAGATCATCTCTGACTCTCCTCTCTCTCTGGAGAAAACTTCATTACAAAGACAACGATAACTGAACTGCAGAGTTAAGACACGGTGACGGTACTTTTACAGTGACATGTTGTATATTACTGAGTACCTGATACCTCGAGGGGCATTTGTACTTTGACTGTTTTTTCAATAAAAAATCCCTTTCAAGTAAAATCAGGCCAAGACAAAAACAAAAGCTGAAAATACCATAAAAAGTCACCACAACAAAAACCAAAATGAGTAATAAAAATTCAAATGACGTCTGTTTATCCTTATTTTGAACTAAACACAACTTCAGCGTGGCAGATTTTCAGTGCAGCTTTTTAGGTGTTAAAAGACAAAATGACTAAAAAGTAAAATTCCCCAAATGAATATAAATTCCACAGCGTTAATGTCATAACACAGCAGTCAAACAGTGGACACGTCCATCATGAGAGAATGTCGAAGGGTCAGGATGGATCATTGATCGTTTTGTTGCCATGTTGTGACAAAAAAGGACTGAAAGACGTTGATCAGCATCGTAAACAAGTTGATGTGTTCACGTTTGGAGAAAATCAACAAGAACTCCCTGACAGCCAAAATAACTCCATAAGAATTCTTCACATTGGTCCAAATTATAAACATAAAATTAAAAAAAACTATAAACTTTATTATCTTGAGAAGACTGTGATGATCAAGCTTAGATGGTCTTTTTAAAAGATTTGTCCCTCTTGGACAACAAAAAGTGAATTGAAACTTTATAAACTTTGCAGAATTCCCATTTTTGCATCCCAGATTATCTCCTGTCTCCTTTACTGGGTTGCTATGGAAACCAGTTTTGCCCACTGTCTCATAGTTTAACACCAGAGTCGTCTTTTTGGAAGGTTTGAGCCATGCAGGAATGGATTTTATATCTGTGAATAAGTCATCCTTTGTTTTATAGTGCGGTGGAAGTGAAAAATGATGAAGGTGTCCTATTGGAATACTGGAATAACGAGAAAAAGACAGAGAAGAGAGAACAGACGGAGGAGGACGAGAACAGACGGAGGAGGACGAGAACAGACGAGGAGGATGAGAACAGACGAGGATCCATGGCGGACAAAGGGAGAGGAGTCACAGGTTTCTTCTAACCTTTGCCTTCGCTGACATCACCGAATAAAGGCCGGGTCTGTCCTTCCTCCGAACCTTCCGTCGGGTCCCACCTGGAGAGACGGAGAGAAAGATTGAGGGAGGAATGTGAGAGGGTGAACAAGGCTTCACTCTGTCAGCTCTCCTCTTCCTAGAACTCACTTTGAAAAGAGTAACATAAACTAGACACAACATGCGGGCGATACGATGTCTCTGCGTTCACAACAGTCCAGATACTGTACCAAAACAAAGCGGCGGGCCCCTAAGCGAGCTGCGGTGTCGCATAAATCACGTCCTCCACGCATGTGGACAGAATGTTTGTTGTTGTTTCACTGTTTGCTGCCAGTCAGCGTGGCCGGTGTCGGCTTGTCTGTTCATACATCCACGCAAAAGCTGCAGCGGGCTGACAAAAGGCGACCTCTGACGTCGCCCCGTCAAAGGCATTCTTTAAGGTCGTTCCTGTGGCACTTCACGGAGGTTCCTCACAAAAAACCACAGAGATGAAGGCCAGGTGATAAGATGGAGATGTTTATATATATAGATACAGTATATACACGGTGGGTGGAGAGCTGAGCCCTCGGAAACACCCGGTCACCAGGTCCTCCTCGGATTTCATTCTCATTTCTGATTTTGGTGAAACCTGGTTGAGGGCGGGGGGTGGGGTCTGGAAAAGATTGTTTAATGTAGGAATAGGATTTGTTAAACTAAATTCTGGACTAATCTGTCTTATTTATTCCATGATTGAATCATGATTGATCAACAGCTGCCATTTAATCTGGATTTGGAGGATATGTGCATGTAACAGATGCTCCTGTCATGTTGTGTTTGTTATGGTCGTCTGTGGGTCTGTTCGACCTTGGCAGAGGTATGGAAACTGCTAGGAATGATCCTACCACGTTGACCCTTGTTTTTGGACTCCATTATGGACAGAAATGACTTGATTGGATGTTTTATTTTTGCACTGCTCGGCTACAAAAGTCTGAAGTCCGACAGCAAAGAAGAACAAAAACTGTGGAAAATCAACCTGATGGCAAAATATCAAATCCGAGCCAGCAGAATCAGAGATAAACAGCTGCAACGCTCCGCCTACACACACACACACACACACACACACACACACACTGAGGAAAGCCTGCAATCACCCGAGTCATCTTGAAGAAGCTGGAGATAAGTCTGAGCTGCAGAGAAGCCGTCGTGTTTTTAGATCTGCTGGATATGAAACTCACGGTGTTTATGTAACGGCACCAAACAAAAGCAGCCGTTCGGTTTGTGCAATGAGACGGAAGACTGGCAGAGGGTTCTGGTTCAGAGCTCAGGATGAGGCCTGTCTGCAGTCGAGCGTATTGGATGATGGAGCCCGAGGGGAGCTGAGCCTGATTCACTCAGACGGACCGGGCGCACATCGCCGCCGCAACACGAAACCAAAGTGACCAAAGTCTCAGCTCGCCACGTCTCCGCCGCCTCTCAGCGCGCTGATTTAACACCAAGCTGCAGCGTGAGGCGGTCTGTGTGTGTGTGTGTGTTGGGGGGGGTCCTCCACAGATCCTCTCCGGGCCCCAGGAGAGGTGTCGTTCTGAGTCCTTAATGCCACAGCTGGGAGTGTTTAGGCTCTTTTGGAGCGTCTGCTGCTTCATTTCTGGAGCTGTTTACAGCCTGACGCCTGCAGCGCTCCGGGGGTGATGAGGAGGGAGGGCGGAGGAGGTGGAGAGAGGAGGAAGAGGCGGGACGGCGCTGAAGACCTCCAG